>UCOK01017962.1:0-127712 GCA_900474325.1 Synergus umbraculus | reverse complement strand
AATTAATTTTATTTCATGGAAAACAATATTGGATCGATCACTGCACTTTTGACGGAAGACAAGTAAACACAAATGACAAGGGAAAATTGTTGAAAGTCTCATCTGTTGATTATGTGACAGTTAGTCATTGCAAATTTCTGAACCATTATTATGGTTTGATACTTGGTTATCCGTCAGATGATCCTTCTGGTGTTAATCAGAACAATAATTTACCTCGAATGTCTATTATGTACAATCATTTTGATAATATTAATGCACGTGCACCAGGTTTGATGCGTTTTGGAATGTTCCATGTTTACAACAATTATATTTCCCGTTGCCATTTAGGCTTCACTATCAGTTTTCAATCTAAGATTTATTCAGAAAATAACTTTTTCCCTGGACCTAAAGAAAATTTCTTGGTACTTGATAATAAGGGTAATGGTTATTTTAAAGACGTAGGAAGTACAAGTATGACAAGAAAAGAAACCTCTCAAGTTAAGTCACCTAAGTGGGTTCCATCTGCAGATTATAAATACAAACTGCAATCACCAGACTTTAGTCGAGTTTTTTGTACACGATCTTCGGGCGCTCAAAATCAAAAATTGGATTTTGCTACCTTGTAATGAAAGTCACTTACGAATAGGGGGTTGTATATATTTGTATATATGTATATATGAAGATTGTTACTAATGTATTATTGTATTTATATTTAATAAATTATTTCATGAAGCTTAATTTCTTGTTCAAATTTAATTACCATCCACGATAACCTTCGAAATTTCTGAAAATTCTACTAAATCTTTTAAAAAATCATTAAAATATTCTGAAATCTGTCAACAAAGTTCCACGACATTCTGTAAAATTGCTTAAAGTCATTGAAAATATCTTATAAAAACTTGATAATCCCTCAAAAGTACCAGTTGAAACACATTCACATGTGTTTCATATTACACCTGATTTCAGGAGTCGTCAACCCCTCGGTAAACATAAATTATGAACTAATGGAAATATATATACTTCAAGAGAATTATTATCATCGACTTCTTACATTTACATTCAACCGGTTTTTTCATATGCAATCTTTCGCTAATACCTTTTTCCTTATATTCTCTCTCGTTCTCTTTCTCTCTTCGACTTGATTCGTATTTTCTTTTACCCTCTCCGCTACTGCTTCTTAACATGTATTCGTGATCATCATCTCTACCGGGTTTCATGGCCAAGGAGCAACGAATTCACTCAGTCAGTCGTTGTGAGAACTTGGTTGAGTTTAGCTGATACGTGGTGCAACGATTTCTACCAAGATGATAAGACAGCTTTGCGTTCTGTCACTTTTCCTAGTTTTTTCTCAAGGGAAGCCACTGACCTACGACCAACGTCAAGATGGAAAGTTCAATGTTCACGCCCAATTAGACAACATCATGGTTGTGATTGCCACTCCTGGAGATAAAGGACCCAGCAGTCTTTTTAGCGACATTGCCTCTCAAATTCTAGAAATGAGAGGTATCACTTCCAGGCACAAGAAAATCTCCATTGAGGAGGAAGAAATCGTGGAACAAAGGAAAGATCCACTCAACGTGAGAATTTTGCGAATTGAAGGACAGAATGATGCGGAACAGAATGGAAGTCAAAGCCAAGGTCAAGAAAGTTTAAATAAAGTCGAACAACTTCAAGGCCAAGAAGCTCCATTAAATCAAGTCAAAGTCTTCGGACTACCAACTATTGATGACATCAAAGAAATTCTGAATACAACAGATCAAGAGATTAAGGATAGAATTAAAGACGTTCCTAACAAGATTGAGGAAGAAAAAAAGACTATACTGGATATTAAAGATAAAGTTATTCCTGAAGTAATTGCTACTGATAAGAATAAAAAGGAAGCTATTTTATTGATTTCGGAAAAGCAGGAGATCATTCCAAAAGATCCACGAATTATTCTGACAGATTCCGAGAAACAGGAGGAAGTTCCAGTTCAGTTCGTTTCTTTTGGCCCAATTGCTTCTGTAGATGAAGCAACTGACAAGGTGATTTACGAATTAAAGGATAAAAAACCTGATCAAAGTTCCGAGAAGGTTGATCTCCAAGAAAGGATCCTTTTGGAGAAATCAAAAAGTAAGGATGATGAAGCAATTATTCCTGAAATTCAGGAAAAGACTCCAACTGTTTCACAAGAATCTGAAAAAATTCAAGACAAAGAAGTTCTTCCCAAAAAATTAGAAGAAGCCATGGAAGAGAAAAAAGATGAGATTTCGGAAGTAGTTGGAAACGTGGAAAATATAGTAAATAAGGAGAAGAACCTTGGAGATAAAATTGAAGACAAGATCATTTCCAAGAGTGAAAGAGCCGAGAGGGAATTGCGAGTTCCTGTAAATAATTCAAAAGGTCGGATGTCCTTGAAAAAGGAATTGCCAAGGATTGAAGATTTGAAAGATGAAGATGCACCTGGTGATAAAAATGAAGTTCGTCTTATCGTCGAAGAAATATCTCAGTTAAAACCTATCGGAGACATGATCGAGAATTGTGGACCGGGAAGAATTCGTAATCGATACGGAGTTTGTCAATTCGATGAGTCTTTCAATTAAATATAATTATTCTCTCCTATATTTTTAATCATAATCTTAAGTCTTATTATTAATTTTTCAGTTTATGAATGAAAATTGAGATCTTCAAGAAGCTTTCAGTTTTTCATTTTACATTGATTGCAAAATATTTGTCAAGCTTATTTATTTTGTTCTCCGATTGCTCAATTACGTAAATTAGTTTTAAGATGCCTCTTTTGAATTCTTCGAAAAATCCTTGAAATCTTTTGAAACCCTAACAAGCATAAATTTCTTAAAAATTAATTGAAATCTTTGAAAATCTTTTTTGAAATGAAAAGATTTATTTTGTGATAGTATAGTATTGTTTACAAAAAATAAGAACTGTTATAATTAGAATATGAGGTCTGAGATGATAATTTGAAAGAATGTGAGATGAATAAATTCATTAGTGAAACAGTTACAGGAGAGATTACGAGAATAATATTGTTCAATAAATCTTCACTGTCAAGGTCGATTGTATACATATGGCTTACGCACCCATTCATGAATGTAAATGTGGATGAGACTATTTAAAGCTCAATGCACTTAACTCGTATTTCATTGACTTGTATCTCTTGTTTTTTGATGATTTTTATATACATATAACAGGCTGATGAATAAAAATTGATTATTATAAAAAATAAGAATGTAATTTTATTTTTATTTTCTATATTATCTATATCTATATATTATTTTACCTTTATGTTTTATCTTACTTTCGAATCAAGTTCAGATTCTTTCGAAATAAGTAACTGAAAAATCCAAGTGGAAATAAAATTTTTTATTGATTATAGATCCTTGTTTTGTTCTCTCCTCCTCCCTTACTACACAAACACATATAAAGAGGAGCTGAGGACCTTTTTTTTTAAGTGAATCGATAAAGAAACACAAATTTCAAAATATTTTAAGAGATTTTAAAAGCTTTTATGGGATTTAAAAAAAACAATGTAAAATTAATCTTTCTACGATCATTTTTAGTTCAAATTTTTGCAATTTTGTTCTTTTTCATTGATTAATAAATAAATTTCTTACTACACACATTGTGTGTATGGCTATAATTAAACTGAATAAATTTGTTTAAAGCCTTTTACGGAACTTAAAAATAGATTCATGAAAAGCATTTGAATGAAGGTAGAGCTAATGATGCATTCAAAAAGGTGCATCGTGTATTTAAATTTTACTTTCGTAGAATAGGTGGGAGTTTCTTGCTGGGTATGTTTTTCTTATTGTTAGGTAATCGAAGGCAATGGGAAATTCCGAGATATGGAAAAGACGTGCAAGGGCAAGGTTTGAGAGAGAGAAAGAGAAAGAGAGTAAAGAATGAAAGATGGAAGGAAGAGGCCATCGCAGGACGTTGCCCCTCACTAATAGGGGGTCTTTTACATCGTGCAACTTGGATCTTGTAATCTTCTTTCACCTAGGGCAAATGAAGCTTCAAGCAGTTGTTGCTAGACGAGAAATAAGCAAGAAGTAAGTATGAAATAAAAAAAAATATCAAGGGCGTAAGCACTCTACCAAGTAAGCTTCATTCAAGTCTACATTGTTAAAAATTTTTTGAAATTTTAAGCCCTTTCATACACAAAAGTGTTTAAAATTTCAAAACTTTTGGAATAAAATATTTATTTAATATTAGTAATTTGAGAAACTTTTAAGAGATTTTTTAGGCATTTTAAGGTATTTTCAAAGATTTAATGAGATTTCATATAATCTTGAATAATGTTAAGGAATCTAAAAGATTAAAATAAATTCTCAAAGAGTGAGATATATCTGTAAGTAAACCTGTTTAACTGAAGAATGTATTTCCGCATATTCCTCGTTTTCAAGCGTTAAAAATACCTGCAGTCAATAAAAAAGGTGATTTTTTTAATTAAACAAATTCAGAAATATATAACAAAAAATTGAAAGAAACTTAAGGCAAAAAAAAGTACTAAAAAATTTGTCTAAATGCAAAAGAAACGGAGGTAAATATTCTAGTTTTAAAGAAAAATATTTATTATTGCAAATATAATCTCTCTTTTCTGTATACTGACAAGCTGACGCAAAAGTGGTTAACTTTTAAGCTCGCTTTTAAGTTTATAGCCTTTACCGTTTCGTGAGGTGTATTTCAAAAGGGTTACTAATTTTTCGTTAGTTTCTTCCTCAGCAAATGCACATGTATGCAGCATGTTGGCCAATTAATTTAATGAACTAGTATAATAATGATTACACGTTTACTGAGTATTATTTACTACAGGGCCTTGACCGAAGGGCATCGCCTCTTTGCCTTCTCAAGGGCGTATCCACAATTTTTCTTCTCAAATCTTCGTCTTCATCTATTTTAGAATCGCATACATTTTAAATAATTTCTAACAAGTTAAAAAGGTTTCAAAAAAATTCCCACTTCAAAAATAAAATCAAGGAAAATTCGTTTTATGCAAAAAGTATCGAAATTAAATATTTTTTCGCTCTGTATGCAGTCTTATATTTGAAAAAAGATTAGCGCTATAGAGCGAAAAAATATTTATCTATAAATTTCGTTGAGGAAAATAGAGAATAGAATTTTAAACTTAACACTTGGGTCCAACGCCCAACGGCTGGAAGTCGTTCTTCATAAAAATCAAACTGAACCCATTAAATGCAAAAACATAGTGAGACAAACACGTTATTTTAATTTATATAGCTAGTACATAGGATTCGTTAACAGTATTTTATTCCTTTTCCTGTTCTAGCACAAAACGGCTGGAGCTGGAGGCAGCAGAGGGTCCTTGAACTTGAGTTCGTCCGTGGTTCCCAGACAGGTGGGGATCGGTGGCCGCTTGGAGCCGATGAAGGAATGGAATGAAGCTTACATACTTCAGTAGTCCTTCACCACAGTAGGACGTCTTCAGAATACAACTGAACCCAGAAATTGTGGATCAAGAGTCCACCCATGGCGATCATAAACATGAGGATATTCAAGACAGTTTTATTTTTGGTGGTTGCTGTTGCCATCGTTCAAGGTCGTCATATGAGGAATATTAATGCGCGAATATTCGAAATACCGACTTCCGTAGTGCAAGACGACAAAGGTTTGCCAATAAATCTAGCTGGGTTTCCTGCCATAAAAACTGAAGAAAAAATTCAAGAAATTGATTCACTAAAAACCGATTCGTTGAAAACCGATTCGCTAAAAACTGATTCTTTAAAACCTGAATCAGAGAAACTTCCTTCTGCATTAGAACCAGAACTTCAGGAGGAAGCAAAACCCGAAATTTCCTCCGAATCAAAACCAGAGAATTTGATTTCATCTTCTGACGTGAAGCCAAAACCGGAAGATGAAAATAAGCCTTCTTCTTCACTTTTGGAACCACAAGTACCTTGTTCTTCACCCACGGATCGAGACTGTGGTTCTGTACCAAAACCAGGAAGCTATGTTGATCAGAGACAGTACGATTATGATCAACGTCAAAACGGAACGGAAAATTATCGAATTCAAGTGGATGGACTGGTTCTTGTTTTGGCACCAGTGGAAGCTCTTCTCCTAGCTGGAGGAATGGGTCAGGAATTGAATGGACCATTCAACTTAAGCTCTGCCCTTGATCAACCCGCCCCAAAAGCTGAGGAAGAACAATCTTCAAATATTTCGTTTAAACCGGAACTCGAGACGCCAAGTCATTACAAGGCTGCCCGACCTTCATTCTACACACCTTCGAAGCCTGCTGATGGGTAATTAAATATTTATTTTTACAGGGCTGTGAAGTTCTAATCTAAAAATTCGATTTCTTCATTTTAGTCAACAAATATGCAATTTGGAATTTTTTCCTTCTGTAGAATTAATCAATTATTAACTAGAATTATGCGTACAGAGCGAGAAAATATCTAATTCGAATGTAAATATTCAATTTTGAAGTTAGATTTTGAATTCTTTGAAATCGATTTCAAAATTTCTTGGAATTTGTAAAGAGTTTAACGGAATGTAAAAAAAAATATTAAGTGTTTTGGCAATATCAATTGTTTAAATGGGATTTCAAATATTGCAAAGGATTTCAAATAAGGGTTTATAAGGTGTAAAACAATTGAAATAATTCTTAATGGATTTTTTTTTATTTTCAAGTGACTTTAAAAGTTTTCTTGAAATGTTTTACAATGAATTTTTTCCAACATTTGAGTAAACATCCCGATTTTGCTTTAAATAGGCCCTTTACTAGAATTCAAGGAATTCAAAAAAATATTCAAGAATTCAACAATTAATTGAAATTATTTTTATTTCAGACCCGTTTCGATTAAACTAATTAATCTAATTGCACCATTATTGGAGCAACGGAGGCACTTCTAAAGTGATCGCTGAAGAGAAACGTCATCAATCGATTCATAATTATAAGTTTTTATTCATTTAATACTTCAACATTCTTCATAATAAAAATATTATTGAAATCATGATTCGTTTTTTTTAATAAAAATTAGAAAAAATATTATTAGGCAATGAATTTTCTGGAAAAGAAGTTTATTTGATTCTTTTCGATTACAATTTAAAGACCAGACGTCTTTGGCAATCTTTTGTAACATCATCTTGTATCAAAAATGATTAAGTCTATGTCTACGATACTTCTACGATATTTATACAATAGTTCTAGTCAATTCTGTATCTGAAGGAAAAGCAATTTTTTTTCATTTTGCAGGGAATACAGGGATAGTGAGTTTCAGATGAAACTCGTTCACATTAAACTACTCATATATCTAACTTAAAGGTCAAAACTTGTGGCATACAGTTAAAAAAATTGATATTCTTATACTTTTAAAGTCTCTATATCATGAAAGCAGTGAAAATACAAAAACTTTGTAAAACAAGGGAAGAATGCGAAGATTTTGGAATAATTGATAAAACTGATAGAGATGAATAATCACAGCAAACTTTTTTTAACACACAAGGGTCCCTATACTAAAATGCATAGATTTTGAACTTTCTAAAAGAGCATCTATTTAACAAAATTTATAATTTAAAAAGGTGATTGTTTAGTTCATAAAGTTTGTATGGTTTACAGAAAGCTTTAAGATATTAGGCAACATCTATTATTAGAGACTCTCAAATTTGCAACAGTTTGTCAAAGTTTGATTCGATGCATTCTTCCGAATAATACAGAAAGTACAGTCTTGAATAATGACTTAAAAAACTAATCCTAATTTAAATCACGATGCTGATTAATTAAAGTATATTAAAATATACTGAATCTCACACAGTAAACTGTGTTCGCGTTTATTCCATTTTAAAAGAAGAATTCATCGGTGTAATAGAATTTAAACAAATTAAAATCGTAGAGCAAAATGGCTTTTGATTATATCGATAAATAAATGGAAGCTCGCGAAATTAAATCAATAATTCAGAAGTCAAATACGGTCAATACTTATTGTAAATAAAATTATTTTTAGAATCGAAACTCTTGTCAAATGATTAGTGCGATTATGTTTACTCTTTCGCACTTCTGTGAAATAAAAAGAAAGCACATAATAGTTGTCAGAGTAACTGCAAAAATACTGCTTTAAAAAAATACAATACATAGAAGGCAACAGCAGCTATAAAAATCACGACTTGCCGAAATTGACTAATCTGAAACTTGTATCTATTTACATAAATTTGGTTTAAACGTTTTAAATCTTAAATAAAAAAATTTACATGGATTTTTCTTATTAACCGCATTAATTTATGCAGTTTTGAAGAATCGTTGAACAAATCGCGACTTGGCGATATGTATTATACAAATGTTTCAACGTGGATAAGAACTTGTTCATTTTTTTTATCAATCAACCGGTGATGTTAGCTAATCATTACTTATCTTAGGGCACTGGGTGTGTGGCAGAATTAAATAATAAGACATCGTAATCTTGGCTATTGGAGTTCGTTTAAGAACAAGTTCGAGAATCGTTAGCGTTGTGATCTTCGTTCATCGGTTCTCTATCTGCTACATCATCTACCACCAATATTTCCTCCTTCTTCGCTGCCTGAAAACAAATTAAATGGGAATATTAACTGACTATAATGATAAAATACGATGAATTCATTCATTCTTTATACATTTTTAAATGATTTTACGATGTTTTTAAAGTTTGTCATATTCAAACTTCTTTTTAATCCCTAAAAATTGTTATAAAATTATCAATATCTTTTGCTATCCCTGAAAATTAAGCTTAAAATTTATTTTTAAATCCATTGACATTTTTTTAAATGTCTTGGATACGGAAATTCGCTTTAGTAAAAATCTTGAATGAAAATTCTCTTACCTCTTTAATAATATGTCGGCAATTCTCTACTATACTTTTCCTTTGATCTACTCCGTTATGACAAACTCCATCGGATTCACGCAAGCTTCCTAAATTCTTTTGTAACTCGGTCAATTCCGCTACAGTCATTTCCAATCTTGTTTCCAGAACAGATCTACGAAAAAGAAAATATTTATTAATTAAAACGTTCATCCAAGAGAAACTAATTTCAGAATAGAAATTGTTTATAAATATGTTTATTTAAAATTACTTTTCATCTCGCAGGTCGTGAATACAGGTGTCATTGTCAAGCTGAATAATGCGAAGAACTTTCAAAAGTTTAGTAACGAGATTATCAACGTCGATTACTTGATCAACAAGACTAATTGCAGAACAATAATTCAAGGATGCTGAACCATCTTGAAAGCCGTTTTCTGATTCACTCACGGATTCGTAGTTGTCGTCTTCTTCATCTTCCACCTAAAATCATTAAAAATTTTACGTTTGCCCCATTAGATCTTTCCTGCAGTGGAAATGAAAAAACGTTTTAGAGTTGCTACAGAAGTCTGGTTTTAAAATTTCATGACGAATTCAATGACTTTTCCAGGTCTTTCAGAATTTTTAGCAATCCTGTTTTTAAATTACCTTTCGTCTATTTAAAATAGCGTGTGAAAGATTCGTCAAGCTAGAACTTTCCACTTTAAGTCTAGATTTCTTAAAATTATCTTCATCAGTTTCTGGGACACTCAATGCTCTTCTCAAAGAATCACTACTCGACACCATATTGTGTGAATACGTATCCGGTAAAGGTACGTCTTCTAAGACACTTTCCATCATAAGACACGGCTCGGTTTCAAAGTCAAGTAATTCAGATGAAGATTCTGTACTCAGTTCTAAAAAAATATTTTAAGATATTTTTATACTTGTCAAAAGATCCATCATCCTTAATCTCAAGGATTTAATATTTATAAAAAAAAAATTTTTAAGTACCTTTATGAATTAGTTTGGCAGTCTCCAAGGTAGATTTCTTGTCGGAATTCTTTCCCATGAAGGGATGCGTTGCTGCATTTCTAATCGCTCCAATCACAGCAGAAACAAAAGATCCTCTTTTTGGACTAGGTGTACAATCTTTTATACTGTGCCTCGAACTTACAGGACTGGAATCCACGCTGCTGTTGCTTTGACTGTAGGCTTCGTTATGGAATATTTCATCCTAGAAAGAAAGTTTTGTTTAGTGATCTAAATCAGAGTTTTAAAGAATTTTAAGGGTATTGTACCTGTATATCTACATTTAAAAAATAAGAATGTCTTTAAATAGTTAAAAAAATGTGAAATCTCCAAAAAGTTCATAAAATTTACCTCCAAATCGCTTTCTAATATGTTGTATGAAATTATTAACTGATCAACTAAGCCTTCGAGTCGGTTTCCCAGACCAGAGAGTGCAACTGAAGCTCCAGAAACTGCAGCTCCTTGAGCAAGTAAAAGTTCCCTGCTTCTTCTCTCGATAGCATTTAATCTAACGCTCAAAGATAAATTCTCTTGTCTTCTTTGTTCACTAATTCGCACAAGATGTTTACACTCCTCGGTTTGCCTCTCCAGCTCAGATCTTTGACGAGCAATAAGATCATCCTTAGTTTTTAACTGAAAAAGTATATCAATGTTGAATGGAATTTGATGCTGTGAAGAAGTAGAAAACATATTCTAAAGTATTGGGAATATTTTCTATTACTTAATATTAATAATATGATACCTCCATTTCAGCGTCTTTAAGAGCCTCTGCAAAACTAGCTTTCTCTTCCTGCAGGAAATCTTGCATTTCGTTCGACTCAACTTCCAATTCCTGTTGCTGCTGAAGAAGAGCTTTTTGAGCGGCTAAACTTTTTTCTAAATCCTGAAAAAAGATTTATGATATAGTGTCATTACTGAATTGTTTAAAGATTCCATATATCTAGTTTTAACAAAATCGTATAAAAAAGCTACGTACTCTATTAAGCGTACGACAAAGTGATTGCAAATCTGCAATTTCAACTTGTTGATTCGCTACAACCTGACCCGACGATTGTAAGTGGGTTTCCAACTCAAGAAAACTATCGCTGCCTTCTGTAAAACGAAAAAGTTAAAAAAATCAAAAAACCACAAGCACTAAATTGAAATTTGAGCTACAGAAATTTTCAAGAATTTCGAATCGAATCCATTCAAACTTGGATAATTGAACTGAACTTGTAAAAATAAATTCAGTCATTTTCTGATCCATAATTACCTGGATATTCAGACTGAGGAGTGCCAAGCATCGCCAGAACCCGCTGAGAATTTTTATTCAACTCCTCCTTCGCAAAAGCATGATCAGCCTCCTCTTCCTCTAATCGTTTCTTTAAAGCCTCCACTTCAGCCTTTAGCTTCTCATTCTCGACTTTCTTAACATTAGTTTCATCCATAGCACGTTTCAACTCCGCCTTCATCGACTTAAGATCCTGCCAGGAACCTTCCGTCTGAATTTCTTGATGCGTTTTCTCACACGTTTCAGGATTTGGAATCCTGGTAGCGATTCCAGCTAACACATTTTCAATATCTTTACCAGTGAGCCCAGTCTGCACACTAATTTCATGATAAATTCTAATTTTCTCGACAGCCTTTGCTTTTGGGTATGGAGGCAGATTCCTCTGAATAGCTGTTGTATCATCTTTCGAATTTACTGGTTTTTTAACCACAACCCTACTTAAGCTAGTTTCTCGGCTGCCAGAACGACTTCTTCCTGGTGTCTCGCCTTTTTCATTGGGTTTGACACTTGAAAATCTAGATCTAGCTCTACGAGGCAAAGTAGCATAAGCTTCCAAAGTATTTTTGTCCAAGCTCATAGTCATCCTATCAGTGCGAACATTCTTGATCTCTAATCGTCCAGTGTAAACTGTTCTTGCTGAAGTGGGAGCCTTGCGAGATTCATCAGAAGGAGTTGATCCAGGAACTCGACCCCTAGTGCTAGATGCTCCCCTCGATCTCGAGGCACTCGTTCCTCTTCCCCTTTGAGCTAAATCCTTGTTAATCTCTGTGGTTAAAACTGAAGGCAGAGAATCTGGAGTTGGTCTCGACCTGGTTTTTTGTGTAACTACACTAGGTGCAGAACGAAAGGACATGGAACTTCGACTACTGCTGGGAGTGGTAGATTCACCTGTAGTCTCTCGGGGAATTGACTTTTCTCTAGACCTTGCTCTGTCTTTGCTGACTGATGGCGTTCGAGAGAGGATGCTTCTTGGTGTTACAGTTCGAGGTTTGCATCGAGGAGTTGTAGGAGAACAGGTGGAATTTGGAGGAAGAGGTTTTGCTCGAGATACTTTTTGGGGTTCAACAGTCGTGGGTTTTTTCTTAGTGGCACTGGAAGTTAAAGCCGTCCGTTTGCTGTTGACTCGATTTACTCGGGCTGATATGCTTCCGGCTATGGAGGAACTTTCGCTGCCACCCTCGCTCGTTCCTTCACCTCCAGCGTTCAGTCTCATATCATCGGGTAAAATGGCGCATGGATCTTCGTAAACGGAACAACAACTTACTAGACTAGAATCACATGATGCTTCGTCAAGGCCTCCGCAACTACTTGCATAATCAACGCTGTTGCTTCTTGCCTGAAAAAGTTACTATTATTAATATTATTAAAAATAATATTATTATGTTTTAGAAGAAAATATTTCCATTGCACTTTTTCATTTACCCTTGGGATTTCAGTGGCACAGCCTTCTACCCCACTGTCACTTCCATCTTTGCTCTCCTTGCTCTCCAAGTCTTTCTTCTCGTTTTCCAAAACTGGTGTGGCATCTTTCTCCTTGTTGAGTTTCGACTCACTCACGTGAATTACTGTTATGTTGCAGTCACTGTTTATCGTACCTGAAAATTCAAATTTAATTATTAAAGGAACTATGATTAAGTACGATATCTTTCTTCTATGATATTTTAAAAGTTTTTTTAACACTTCAAGAGATTCTCAATGATTTCGAGAGGTAACAATGAATTTTCAGGGATTTCAAGAGGTTTCTAGTTAAAAAACGATTGTCTCAATAATCACAGAATTATAGAATTTTTGTTATATATGTTAATACATACTATCAGGATCCTCGTCATTGAAGGACTTGTCATTCGTGGGAGAGTTCACATCTTCAGGAACTCCCGAGTCTTGTCGAGGCACGCTTTGCACTTTCAGATGATCTTCACTTTCCCTGGGGTTCTCCATTTGGAGGGTCAGAGGTCACTATAGTCGAAATTAGCTGGATGCTACCATTCTGTAACACAGAAGGAAAGACCATTATTTCAATTAGAATGCAATAGAAAGGTGAAAAAGTGATAGGATAAATCCACACATTTATTACTTCCGGTAGGAAATCGAGTGCCTATTCGAATCCTGATTCAAAACAGAGGTCAGCCGGATGTTCTATAGACTAGTCTTGAGAATCAACGAAGCAATTTCATGCCGGATCTCGCTGGCGATTTCATTTACTGGACTCAATTTCCGTCATTCGATGGGAATCCAATCGGAACTAAAATAGATTTCTATGAAGCAAGACTGGAAAAATATGATGCACCTGTACTCTCTTTCAAAATATGCACAACTCGTTTAAATAATTAGGACATTAGCCTTAATTGTAGAGAGAAGAAAATTTTAATTAAAATTCATTATTTTTAATGTAGCAAGACCTAGCTGAGAAAGTATCATTATAATTTAAAATTGTGTTTGCAGTTTTTATTCTGAAAAGTGATGTGAATAGAGTTGGGAAAAAATATTTTGTTGATTTTAATATTCAAAAAATCTAATACATCAATGTTGAAAGTGGAACTATTCTGAAATTTTTAATGTATGAACTTAAATAGATTTTATTTTTGACTGGTGAATGATGATTTTAATTACTCTGAAGTCTCCTTCCGCGTTACACATACCTAACTATTGATCAAACGAACGTAATCTTGGAAGAGAAAACGCATTGTTTATTAATTATTATAGGCTCACTAATAAGGCGAGTTTACTTTCCTCTATTTTCCATTTAAAATAAAAGTAGATATATTTTTTCGGTCTGAAACGGTAATATTTTTGAGTAAAATAAGGAAATCGAATCTTCAAGTTGGAACCTGAATCCAACACAGTTATAAAATTATTAATGTTTCTGTATTGGAAATAAATGAATATCTGTAAGTGCACTCAACCTTATCTATACTGATGAGTCATGTGTAACGTATAATCGACTCATAAGTACGTGTTTCACATCATTCTTACGTCACTTGTATTTCTCTCCAACTTTTGTAAATAATATACATTTACAGTGAGGCTTACGTTATCATTATCACAAATCAATAAGTAATTTTAAGGGATTTTTAGATATCAAAAGATTTTTATGAATGAGTTATAATCAGATACTTTTATCGTTGTATCTATTTCTTTTAAAAATAGGAATGTCTCCACAGAGCGAAAAAACTTATTTAGAATACAATTTCCTCAAAGCGAGGAATTCGACATCCAATCTCAAAATTCAATCTCTTCATTTTACGCAAATAATATAAAAATTATACATTTTTTCGCTCTGTACGCATATTTCTATTTAAAAATTGAACAGTGCTACAGAGCGAAAAAATATTCAGTTATAATATTTGTTATGTAAAATGAACAAATTGCTTAAAAACAATTAATTCTATCCTAAAAGTTATATCTTTCCATTATTGAGTGCAGTGGATGTATTTTTTTCTGATTAAATATCTGATAGACGCATCTGCATACACAGGTTTTTTTAACAAATGTCACTGAGCGGTCATTTGACGGGACTTCCCTCGAATTCTCAAGAACAGTAATCTGTATAACATATATCTGCAGCTGTTCATTTTCTGGCTTGTTTGCCAAGAACGTTGATCCCTTCTCGCTAATTATGAACTACAAAAATGCAACGTTGTCATTTTAATTTTGACGCTTAATAATAGTCTGAAATAACTTGATGAGTAATTATACACGTTTTAATAATAGATTAACTCTCCATTGGCTTAAAATTAGTTTTCGCCAAAACTCTTTCGTCAAAACTCTAAAGATCCAAATACTTTCGTAAAAGCCCACGAAATCTCGTGGGAAAAAATTCCAAATTGAATATTTGTTGACTAAAATGAAGAAATCGAATTTTTTAATTATAATTTGCCTCCAGCAACCTTAAATTCATTTAAAATCTTATAAATTACATATTGTGGAATTCTCTAAAATCCCAACAAATTTCGTAAAATCCCTTGTTAATTCTTGAAATTACAAAAATTGTTAAGTTTAAAATGAACTTCACATTAAATTTTTATTTAAAATTAAAAATAATAACAAAAGGATTCTGGATTGTTTTTGCATAATTTATCGTTAGCTAACAAAGATCAAATCGTTAGTCGAATCTCTTAAACAACTACTACATGACTATGCACTTGTAGTGAAAATGTACTTATGTGTTAGTCACAATCACGTGTTTATATCAAATACACTACTCCATTACGGGGAAGAACCGTAAAGAATCCTCGATCGAGTGATACTCAATGTTACATGAGTGCGTGCGTATATTGGTTTAGACTTTATAGATGTTTCTCAAGCGCGAAACTCGTCAGATGTAAGTGATCCAGCCAAGAAACCAGAAGTCTTAAAAAAATTCAAATAAATGCAGATTTTTGTCACCCATTTGCAAGTAAAACTTCAAGGCTTTAATTCTTCAATCTCTCGCGTCAAAAGTGCTCGCTGGTCCCTATTTATTAACCAAGAACAAAACCTTTCCTTTGCCAAGTGGAACAGCTGTACAACTTGAGAGACTAAGAATGCTGACATTGAATTTCACGAGTGCTCTTTGAAATCAAATATGGATTATTCCAAGCCCTCGAGATCCTTTGAAAGTTCGAATAAGAAGACTAAAGTTCAGAGTTCAAGAATCAGTGCCTTTCAAATCAAAAAACTGAAACTTCAAAACAACTTTTAAAAAAGCTCAAGTTATTAACGAGTAATTCCTATTCAACAAAAAGGATTGAACAATCTGGAAAAAAAATGAAGAAGAGTGAAAAAGATGTGGAAATAATCAGAGGAGATGGCCTCTCTTTATCGATGGATACCAACAACAAAATACTCGAAATATTGGGCGATGGTTGTAAAATTACCCTATTTAAAAATTTTGGGATGATTCGAGTAAAGGGTGATGGTTGTTATGTGAAAGTTGTTCAGAATGTGGGATCGATTGAATACAAAGGAGATGGAGGTCGAGTCCATTTGGGTCCGGATTCCAACAATAAAGTCACTTTTTTTGGATGTGGTGGCCATTTGAAGTTTCTGGGTGAAGAAGCAACAAAATCCCGAGGGAATGGAGGAAAAGTGATAATAGAAAATAATGCCAAGGAGAATTTTGGAGCGAACCTCAAGGAAAATCAGAGTCGAAAGAAAAACTGTCAATTTGAGAGTGAAAATCGCGAGAATGAAAGGAGGGAAAGAAGAAGAAAAGTGGAGGAAAAATATCAAGGGGGGGTTACTACAATCGGTACGAAAATTATTGGCTCAAACGAAGAATGTAAGACAAATGTGAGAATTTTTTATAAGAATGTAGATGCTACTAGAAGTTAATACTTTAAAGGTTTAAAAATTATTTAATTTTTAGTTTGGAGAAAAAAAGACATTTCTAATTTATTAAAATATTATTAAAGGTGTTGAATTCAAGTTCTGACCTCGAAATACAATTTCTACATTTTACTCTACAAATATTACAAATAAATATTTTTTCGCTCTGTAGGCATATTTGTAATCTTTGACGTGTAAAATGAAGAAATCAAATTTTGAAATTGGATCCAACACCCTTAAGTAAAGGATGACTTACTAGAGTATTAAATGAGCGCATCGATCAAACTAAGTTTGACCTGTATTTATAACTAGTCATAAGTCTTAGTCAATCAATTTAAATTCGAGGTATACTTGTCGTATTCTCATTTTATAAGTTGGAAGTTCTTATTTATTTCGTATTTCAATTTGAATTAAAGATTGTTAACTTGAATTACTAATGATATTAAATTTCTACTGTGTTTCTGCTAGCGTTTTTCGGAACTTCTAAGATTATATAAAAACGTCAAAATTGTTAGTCTAAGAATTTCTTTCTGTATATGTTTGAATTTTTAAAGCTCTATACTAGAGCAAAAATATTTTTGTATATATTTATATTTAATCTTATAGGACATATCCAATTTCGTAAGCCTTTCCACAATCATTTTTTAATAATAAAATCTTTTGAAAATCATAAAAAATCTCTTGCAATCGTTTATAATTTCATAAAATCCTTAAACTTCCCTAAAAATTCTTTAAAAGCTGTGAAAATTTCATTTACAAGTGCGACAACTGTAGTTATCAAACGCCACAGGCAGCTTTCTCCGTGGCGTCACTGGTACACAATTTAAAGGTCGAAAAATAATTCAACCTCGTTTCGTAACATATCGCGAAATCGCAAGAGAACCGAAATAAAAACCAGTAGAGAATGTAAAAATGCTTCATGCTCTTGAGAAAAGACATTGCATGTTCAATCGAAAAATTCAATTTTTAGCTTAAAAATCTAAACATTTAACTCTAAATGAATTAATCTAGGGAATGTAGAAACCGCATATAATTGGATTTTATTGATAAGTTTATTAAAAATTTGATATTCTGAAGACGCAAAGAATGCAATAATTTCTTCCTCAGAATTTCTGTAAAAAATTGAAACTGAAGTTCAAAATCTGGAATCTGAATATTTAGAGGCTTGGAATCCACGGTGTGTGATAATTTTATTAAATTTGACGTTTCCGATGTCTTCCAGATTTCTTGACTTATTCCTAGGAGACTAAACTTGATGTTTCCTCATCTGTTCCCCATTTCTACTTCTATCCTTCTATTTTGCTTGACTCTATTCTCCTATTTATAAAATAAGCAATTATTAAATGAAACTACACTAAAGAAAATTATTAAGGGTAATCCATTTCCTCATTTTACTCAACAGATATTAAAAATAAATATTTTTTCACTCTGCATATGCATCTATTCTTTTTGGGAATATAAGTGTGGCAATAGAGCGCAAAAATTTTGAATTTAATACTTTTTGCGTAAAACGAAGAGTTCTATATTTAACCTGATAATTCCACCTTTTCATTTTACAAAAAAAGTCTTCAAATTATACATTTTTTCGCTGTGTATGCATACTTTTAATTTGGAATTGTGGACCTCAAAGCCGATCCCTAAGGCTAAATCCAAAAGCTGAGTTTCTTGGGAATTGAAGACCCTACGAACGGAACATAAAGTTTCCGAACTTTCGGTTAATTGCCAGATGGCTATGGTTTATCGTGGTTTCACCCACGTTTCACCCCAGGTAGCGTGATTGGCGATCGTCCGTCGAAATAAGCAGGAGGTCAGAACGATGCGGGAGATTTAACGAGATGGTAAATATATCCAGCAGGGTAGGGGCTAGTCACTAGTGGACTAAGCTCAAATTCAAATGTACTGAACTAACCGAGGAGGGAGCCAAACCAAAGCCAAGCCGAGTTCTCGCGACTAACCAACGAGGACTTGGGGACCTGGGGGTTCTGCATTCTGCAGAGGCCATTTACCGAGTTAGGTTCAGTTAGGTATCTCCGTGGGTTAGCCGACCAATGCGAATTTATCTCTGCGGCTTTCGGTGCAGTGAGCCTATGTCAGAAACAGGACAGTGTCACTCGAAACCAACACCCGAAACAACGAAATCTAAAGAAAAAATCAGAAACAATTATTTCATTTATATTTAAAAAGGAAAAATCTGATTTAAAGTTAAATTTTTAATTCAAGTCTGATTTTGAAAAATTAGGCTTTCTTTCTTACCACTTTTGATTTTCTTTCCTTAAAAATTATCATTGGTTTCCTTTAAATTTCGAAGCTTTCAATGTAAGTTCTTTGAAATGGAATTTTCCAAAGATGGGACTTCTTAATAATTGTAATTCTTCACAATTTGAACTATTAAAGGAAGAATTCAAAATTTGAGATTAGGAATAATGTAAAAAAACCCTTCTAGTTCTCATTCTTCATTATCAATTGCACGGCCCTGTTAACTAATCAGGCAAGGTTGAGGCGAACTCTTGGACACTCTTGTTGATAGGTGTGCCATTTTAGGATACGTGCAACGTAAAGCTGCTATGCACTCTTCAAAAGGTCAAGAGAAATAATCCTCCGATGTAATTTAAGCTTAAAAACACTGTTTATCATCTATGTATATTTTCTCCTCGTATTAAATTTAAATTTTCATTCGCTGTCCCCATATTCGCACACTTTCCATATTCCGATCTGATATCAATCTTCTTATACGTATATAATATAGTCCAACAGCATCCATTAGATTAATTGTTTCCATCAGACAATAGAGCCGTGCAAGGTGAAGACGAATTCGGTATGAAATGATGTTATTATGGCAAGTATCTCCATAAAAGATTGAGTGCTCTCTCTTTGTGCAGCCAAAGGGAGAAATGAAAAAAGTAAGGAAATCGTGGGAAGAATCGAAGTACATATTAGGGAAATCAGGACTCTGGAAAAATAAAATTCGATTGCTTTTAGGATGTTGGATTCAAATTCTAACTATGTATAAGAATTCTAATTCTATAAGTGTTGCAGTTATATGTAGAGACAAAAAATATTTACTTTTGAAAAAACGAGTACCGCTACAAAGCGAAAAAATATATAATATAAGTAAGCAAAACATAAAAGGCTTCTTTGCAGATACATAAGAATTAAAGTATTACATAATGTCGATTAAATTTAATCCTCTTTTCGCTGATCTTTCGTAATTCAACTTCCCTTTAAACTTGACTAAATGAAATTTATAATAAAATAGATATCTAAAGCCTAAAGAATAAAAATCTAACATTTTAATCGCGAACAGATTTACAATTTTTCACTAACACTTTTTCGCAGTTAAATACTAATTAAATAAATGTTATCTTAATTGGTTTGGATCATTCATAAAAGAAATGATTCATTAAATTTCAATTATAAATTAGAATATTCGCCCTCATCCTCGTAATTTCTAACGCTCAAATTCTTTTTATCTCAAATATTCTCAACTACCAAAATGTTGGTGAATGAATGTACATAAAATGCTCCAATTGAAATCAAGGATGCAATACACACCGGGGATTTCACTTAGCCGTTATCTGGCCCTTTCGCGAATGGAGCATATTCAGACAGGATTCAACTTATAAAATCACAGTTTCGAAATCATTATTGTAAGGAAATATTCTAATATTTGTAGGGATAATATACGTTTAGAGATATACGTTTTTCAGTGGAATCAATAATCTATACTTCGGTCTTTGGATAAGATTAGGTTTACCTTGCCCATGAAGGATTCCTCGTCCCGGTCAATGGCAATTCCACTGGAATCGCTAGAATCAGATGTCTCAACAACTTCATTCACTACAAGATTTAAAAGCAACTTTTTGGTCTTAGCACTCACACGTTTTTTTTTGTTTTAGCATCCGCGGAAATTAGTAAACTGATCGCGAAGTTTATGAAGATTTGCAATAAACAAATACACCATGAAAACTGTTTACTGTGCTTGATGCTGCAGCAGACATGAGCAGACTGACTGGGGAAATCAACGGAAGTCTGCGTCCAAACCAGGGGCGGCAAGAGGAAAATAATCACCCTTTGTGTACTTTGTATCTATTTTTTATCATTATACAATCACGGACCAGTTAAAAAATTCTGTTAATTTATTTATCTTCAAAATCTTAAAATTCCATAAGATTCCAACAAATCTAATAAAATTATAATATTTTTTGACTAAAATGATGAAATTAATTTTTTTAAGTTTAGAACTTAGGTTTTCAACCCTTAAATCTCAATTGATTGGATGAAAATTATTTTTAAATAATAACTAAAAAACCAAAATTTTCATCCAGTTTAAAAATTATTATTAAATATTATTATTCAACAAAATCCTTTAAAATGCCTAAAACTTTTTTTAAATTCTTAAATTTCACGATAATTTTGAAAATTCCTATAAAAAACTTTTCAAATCCCTTCAAATTCATTTAAAAAATGTTTTGAAAATTTACAAATTTACAATTCTCAGAATTCTGCGTCCAAACCAGGGCCGGCGAGAGAAAAAAAATCACCCTGTGTATACTTTATATTCACGGACGAATTCTGAAATTCTGTTAATTTATCTCCGCACATAATTAAAAAGATATTTAATTAAAAAAATAATAATTTTAAATTCATTGTATAATTAAGGGTATTGGATCAAATCTCTTGAAATTACACAAAATTTTTGGCTTTTCTATAATTATTGAAGCAAAATTTGAATTTCCATTTTAATACGCTACTTTAAAAAAATATAAAACATATTTACATATACGTACAACAACTAGGATTTTTCATGACATAACTTATTATTTAAAGTCCTTCATAGCTGGTGTCTCCGTCAAGAAAATCTCTTGCATCTTTTTTCTTTGATCGTCGTTCTTCAAACTCTTCCAAATTTCATCTAACTTTTTCTGTTGGTGTTTCTGAAAAATGACTTTAATTATAAATAATGTTTTGAATATACCTTAACATTAAATCTAAATTTAGAAATTAAAAGCGTACCTTAACGAACAAGGAACAGTGTCTCATAGTGGCTCCGACGTATAAAATATTAACATTCACAGTTCGTCCACCAATATCATTTATCTTCGGAATAGAATTCAGAAGAAACTTGTGGGGCCCATGTCTAACTTTTACTAGAGCGATTCCTGTTTGTGTGTTACAATATTTTGCTAAAAAAAAAAGAACAAAAAACATTCATCAATAACTTTGCTTTTAATTGTGTTGAATCCAAGTTCTAATCTCAAAATTCAATTCTTTCGCTCTATATGGATAATTCTATTTAAAAAGTGAATACGGCTACAAAGCGAAAAAATATCTAGTTATAACATTTGTTAAGTAAAATGAAGAATTCGAATTTTGAAGATAGAAATTGGATCCAACGCTCTTAAGCATATAACACATTTTTTAAATTTCTCATATCTTACCATTAAATCCAGCATGAATGGATGCTTGGCCTAAATCTCCATAGAGTTGGCGAACTTTATTTTGAATTGCATGATGCAATGCCGTAGTTTTTAAAATTAGAGGCTTGTTCGGATTGTTAACTGGTGTTACTTCCAGAGTAAAATACCTTAAAAAATACAGAAATTCCATTAAAAAATGTTCCAAAATTTAGATCAAACATTTTCGAAATAATAAAATCACTTTAATAAATGTTCTATTTGAAAAAATAATCGAAGAATGTTCGCATCTCATTAAACTTCTTTAAAATCCTATAAAATTCTTGTAAATTTCGAAAAAACATTTTTTAGGTTATGATTCTACTTTTACAATTTTGTAATTCGCTACTAGAAAAAAAGATAAATAAAACTGATTAAACTTCTAGATATCTGTCATTACAAACGTCGTAAACTAAAATTTTATTTATAACACGAATTTATGCTTAAAGTATTGTGTAAACAAATAAGTTCTAAACTGTCAAGTACGTAGACCTAACAAAAGACTATATTTTGATATTAATAATGTAAATTTTTATACTAAACGTTGTGTAAACCTATATTATACAGTAATAATACTAAACATCTTAGTCTTAATTGTTTAATATAAAGAACCTTACCTGTGTTTAAACCGAACCATATTTTGTTTCTTGAAGTCTTGAAGGCAAAATCACAAAATCTACTCCGCTTTTTTCTAATGCGCATGCATCACGCAATTCTTGTTCATATTTCGCGGGAATTTTTGAAATGATAAAAGTGTAATTTTAATATTTATGAATAAATAATTAAATTTTAATAAATAAAATATCAATTAGATCAGTAATTAAATTTACAAACAAAAATATTTGAAAAATTGTAAAATCAGTAATAAAATTTTTCACAATATATGCTCAAAATCATAAAATCACTAGAGCTATTAGATAAATATTTTAATTAGTGTTCTAATTGATATTTTTATTTATGAAAATACAATTATTTATTCATAAAAATGTTAATTACATTTTTAGCATTTCAAAAATTCCCGCAAAATATGACCAATTAGCAATTAGGTGAATTGCGTTTCCATGGAAACGTTTTTTGACGTTTGTGATACATGCGCAATATATGTATTGTGTAACAGCTGATCAGATAAACAGTTAACTAAACACGTGCCACGTGTACGTGTCAAGGAAAAATGCGTGACCCTCTTCTTTGTTTATACTTGGTGTATGTCCTGATAAACGAAATTTTGAATTGTAAATTATATGAGAGCATTTATTAGAGATATGGTGGACTGAAATTTACGAAACACGATGCTCTAATTTTATAAAAAGAATAACAGTCAAGCATATTACGTCACCGAGTAGATTATTCAATGGCTTTTTTTTTAAAGGAGCAAAAAAAGAAACTCTTATTGCTCTTTATCTGCTTTCATATTATCTAGCAGTCTGAGCAAGTTTGAGAGAAATCGTTCTTACTTCTAAATTTGCACATTAGAATGATGAGTGAGAGTGAGGAATATTTTATTGGCGTAGATGTTGGAACAGGCAGCGTTCGAGCGGCCCTTATTTCTAAAAATGGAAAAACAAAAGCATTGGCTAGTAATCCAACAGAGACATTTAAACCCCAGGAACAATTTTATGAACAATCCTCGAATAATATCTGGACCTCAGTCTGCTGTGCCGTTAAAGTAAGTTGTACAATATGGAATCTAAAAATAATATCTTCAAGTGATTAATTCCAAAAGATTTCCAACCAATTTTCAATCTTAAAATTCGATTTCCTCATTTTACTCAATAAATATCAAGCTTAGATATTTTTTCACTCTGTAGTGTTCTTCTCTTTTTAAATATAAATATGCGTACAGAGCGAAAAAATGTAAAATTTTAATAAATTGGTAGTAAAATGAAAAGATAGAATTTTGAAGTTAGATTTCGAGTTTTTTTTTTTGAGCAAACAGTATTAAAGTTAAACATTTTTCGGCTCTATAGGTATACTTCTATTTTGAAAAAGAAGTCATCTACAGAGCGAAAAGATACATATTTTAACATTTTTGGAGTAAAATGAGGAAATCGAATTTTCAAGATAGAATTTTAATCCAATATATCCAATAAATCCCTAAAAACTGTATTATAAAAAAAAACTTTTAAAGACGAAAATGCTATAAAAGTTCTAACTTTTTTAGGCATAATAAAACGTTTAAAATAATAAAATTTTGGATAATTCGGTATTTAATTTAGTTTTTGTTAATAGAGCGTCGTTGCTAACGTTCCAAAGGAAACAATCAAGGGAATTGGATTTACTGCAACGTGTTCTTTGGTAGCTTTGGATGAAAATGGATCACCAGTCACAGTTAGTCCAACTGGTAAATTTTTTGAAAATCCTTTTTCTTATTTACAAAATTTCCGTCTTAAAACATGACGTAGCTTTCCCAAGGTTTTTAAAGAGTTAATAGAAACAATAAGTATCAAGCATTATTGTAAAGTAAAAGTAGCTAGCACAATGTTAAATCAATTATAATTGTCATTTTCTCCTGATAATTTAAGCATATAGTTCGAAGTTAAAATAGTAAAAGATTAATTTGCAAAATACAAAGAACTAAAAAGAAAACAAATAAATATTTTTAAAAATTACGGCTGTTATAATAAAATCGAGTATAATAGAACAAATATATTAGTTAAAAGCTAATTAATATTAGCGAACTCAATTCCTTTATCAAAACTGTAATTAAATTTAATGATTAAAAAAGTCTGGTATGTAACTTATAGGGAATGATGAACAGAATATTATTCTCTGGATGGATCACAGAGCTGAGGTAGAGGCGGAATTCATCAATTCAACAAATCATCAAATGCTGAAATATGTAGGAAAAAAAATATCACTAGAAATGCAAGCACCAAAAATGCTTTGGTTAAAAAAGCACATGCCTGTTTCCTGGAATCGCGCACAGCTACTTTTTGATCTTCCGGATTTTCTCACGTGGAAGGCAACTGGTTCAGAATCTCGGTACATATTTAATTCTTAAATTACATCTATTTTCTACAGTATAATAAAATATCATACGTGAGATTAAATGTCTTTAAATCTATTAAAAATCCTGAGTCTTTTTAAAGAGTTTGTAAAATTT
Organism: Synergus umbraculus; assembly: GCA_900474325.1. NCBI lineage: Eukaryota > Metazoa > Arthropoda > Insecta > Hymenoptera > Cynipidae > Synergus > Synergus umbraculus. Next base: position 102,800 of record UCOK01017962.1, on the reverse strand, counting down.
GAAGGCAACATTTATTTTTAGATCTCTGTGTTCTTTAGTCTGTAAATGGAATTATGCTGCCAGTCCTGAAGGGAATGGTTGGAACTCTGATTTCTTCGACACGATCGGTTTGTCAGATTTAAAGGAAAATAACTGGAGAAAAATAGGTAAACTTTAAAATAGGTAAATTTGATAATCTTTATATTTACTTCTTTTAAAGCATAATTTTCTACCAACAGGTTTCGTCGTTAAAGTTCCTGGAGAAGCTGTAGGTTCTGGTTTATCAAAACAAGCGGCAGAAGACTTAAATTTAGTCGAAGGAACACCTGTCGGAACATCAGTAATCGATGCCCATGCTGGTGGATTGGGAATGCTTGGATGTAATATTCCTGATCTATCCGTTAAATTAACAAGCAGACTGGGTATATTTAAATATAAATGCGAATCTTCACAATATGAATAATACTTTCGTAAGAAGAATTCTGATTAATTTAATTTGCAGGATTGATTTGTGGTACCTCAACTTGCCACATGGCTGTGAGTGAAAAAGAAATTTTCATTGAAGGGGTCTGGGGCCCCTATTACAACGCCATGTTTCCTGGATTATGGCTTAGTGAAGGGGGTCAAAGTGCAACTGGAAAATTAATAGATCATGTAATCGATACTCATCCTGCAACTTCTGAGATTTACAAAAATCTAAAAGAAAAATGGTTGCTTGCTTTATTTACCATTTATATTGATACTTTACGAAAGCCTTCGATATTTTAAACTACTCCATGATATTTTTTCAGGCATATACAAGAGTATTTGCATGAATTGTTAAAAACAATGGCAAAGAAGGAAAAGCTGTTGAATGTATCTTATTTGACGAAATATCTTCATGTTTGGCCAGATTTCCATGGAAATAGGTCTCCTCTGGCAGATCCCACTTTACGAGGAATGGTAATCTCTTAAAATTCGTCAAAATTCTATGAAATCTTTTAAAATTCCAAAAAAGCTTTTGAAATCCATAAAAATCTCTTGAATTCCTACACAATTATGTGAAGAATTTTAAAATCACTTAAAATTTCTAGTAATCCAGAAGCTTTCAAATTCCTTAAATTTTATGAAATTATTATAGTTAATTGTAGTGATAAATTTTATTACCAAATACACTATTCTTAAATTTTTTCTTGTAGGTATCAGGATTGTCTCTATCCGCTGATGAAGAAAATTTGGCGAGATTGTATTTAGCAACTTTACAGGCTATAACTGCAAGTTTCACTTTTTTCAAATTTAAAATTAGATTTTTCTTAAATATTTTATTTATTTTTCTTTATAGTACGGAACAAAACATATCATTGAGGCCTTAACGTCAGCAGGACATAAGATAGATGCCATTTTAATCTGTGGTGGATTAAGTCGAAGTGAATTATTTGTTCAAACTCAGGCTGATGTGCTAGGATTGCCTGTGTTAATTCCCACAGAAAAGGAACCAGTTATGCTCGGTGCTGCAATTTTAGGTGCATCTGCTGGAAAATATTCCTCGATTCAAAATGCTATTAAAGCTATGAGAAGTTCGTCGAATATTATAAAGCCTAAAGCAGAATCTTACCCGTAAGTAAAAATTCAGATAGAACATGTTATAATTTTTTCACCTTACACATTGATTAAACATTGAATCGTTAATTTCAGATTTCATTTTCGTAAATACAAAGTTTTCAAGAAAATGGTTGAAGATCAGAAAATTTACAAGAAACTTATGAACGAAGAAGTTCAATAACAAACTACAGCGCATGAAAAACATATTCCAAGAATCCTTAAAAGGAAGAATACCACAACTTTCAATTACAAAGTATAAAATCAAAATATATTTTTTTATTCAAAGACAAGTATATAAAATATACATGTATATATTCGGTTACAAAAATATCCAAGAAATCGGTACAGTAAACCTTTTTTTTCATAGGATTAAGTTAAAGAAAGCATATGATTGATAAAAATGTTGATAAATCTCAAGTGCACAATGATAACAAGCGCAATTTTGTGAAATGAATTGTTATAGTTTGAACGAAAAAATTAGTGGAACACTACGTATACTGTTAAGATATGATTTTACGAATAACAATATAACTTGTACGTTGAAATATTTCTATATTTCTACAAAATATATACTGCACATGCCAGATGCAACCATAGAGTAAAAGGCGAGTTTTTTATTTTAATATACGTAATATAAAATAGTAAATTTAATCTAATTATTGCTTTGGAAGTCACAATACACAATAAACGTAGTAAAACTTATTTCACTATAAATTCGTTTCATTTATATCGCGATCAAGGCTCGTTTGTTATTATTCATAAACGAGCAATTTTTTTGAGTGAAATTTTAAATTTAAGCTATTTGAATAGTTTAAATTTATTTGATGAATATGTAATAATAATCATCATCATTAAATGCTGAGAAGAATAACGTACAAATAAAAGTGCATTTTTAATCTCACGAGATTTACTAGTTGCATTAAGTGTTTTGGATCTAAGTTGTTGAGTTCTAACTTCAAAATTCTATTTACTCATTCTATACAACTTAAAAGTTTAATCGTCACGTTTTACACAAAAAGTAATAAAATTACATATTTTTCGTTCTGTATCTACAATTCTATTTAAGATATGATTATCGATATAGAGAAAAAAAATTTAATTGTAATATTTATAAAGTAAAATGAGGAATTTAAATTTTGAGGTTAGAACATAAATCCAACACTCTCAACATTAAATAAATATTTTCTCGTAAACGTGTAACAATTTTGTGAATTCACCAAAATATAATTTCCCTAATTCTTAAATTGTGCAATAATTCCAAAACTGGAATGAAAACAAGAAGAAATATGTATGTATATAAAAATAGGAAGAGGTCACTTTTTCCTCTGGAAAAGTTACCATACAAAAAATTATTTATAATAACGAAATAACCGCTCATTACAGTCAACTTTTTGATATACATCTGTAACGATATGTTAACATTAATAAACATGTTCTGATTTCCAGAGGCACTGCTCTAATATCATGTTGTGCAAAAGCTGTATAAAACGTTTGGAAGACGTTAAATGTTTTATCTCTAATACCTACAATTAGTAGTAATAAATTTAAGTTCGTCTCGAGTTAAAAATTCGAACTTGTATTTAGCCTCTTTAATATCATTGCTCTATAAGGAAGCAAAAAGCTTAACTAAGAAAGGCAAATGGAAAAATTATTCTATTTTTTAGGAAACTTGTATAATAGTTTGCAAAGAAATTTTAAAATCTCGATCGTAAATTAATATTTTTCACGTAAATATTTGATCAATATACTTTTGACTTGTGATTTTGATTAACATTTGAAAATTACTGTACATTGACATAAAAATTGACTGAAGAAAACTGGTTATACAATAAGACTTTTTTTTTAGAGTTTCATTAAGAATATTTCAGCAATAAGTCATCTTAAAATATATTGCAAATTGCTTTGTTTGAGATGATTAAAGTCTTTGGATAAAATAATGCGCTACATTAGGTTGGGCTAAATATCGTCAAATAGTTTTAAATATATTGAAACCTCTCTAAATTTTTTATAAAAATTAAAAATATCTTGAAATCTCTTCAAATTCCTTGACTTGAATTATTTATATTTAGCCCACCCTTAATATTGTTGTGCTAAGATAAAAGCTTACGTAAATCTATAATACTCTACAATGTGAGTCAAAATCGATTGAAATGGTGAGATTGCAAACCTTTGTCTCCACAAATACGTCGCGAGAATATTCTGACCAAAAGAACAAGTTGCGTCTTGGACTTCCTCGCAGACATCAACTCCCGTCTGCCATATAGTTTCTGCACACAAGCATAATATTCCATTAATATATTGATAGAAATATTCGTGGAAAATACTTATTATAAGTATACTTGGGTCCAATATCCTTAAAACGAATACATTTCTTACCTAGAGTAGTGGCGAGATTGTTTCTGTGAGGAGAATCAAATCTTTGAAGATACTCAACACTGAGAACACCATATTGTTTCAATTCCTTCACAGACTCATAATTGCAACAACGAGCACGACCATTTGCAACGATGTAACTACCAGGTAAGACATGCTGACTGATTTCACTCAAAGCTTCTTCCACCATCCCGCATTTGCTCTTGGTTGTTTCATTTCTATCTATCTTGGCGGGCTGAAAATTGTTGGATCATTTTTAAAATTCATAAATCGAGTCTTTAAGAAATATACATCATACAAAACCAGTTGAATGTGTTAAAAAAAAAGAATTGCATTCATCACAGGTCACCTATTTAACTACAGCGATTTCCGGAATCGGTATTTTAATGAACTTACCGCTGGATGTGCTTCTATCATGTGCAGCCACAACCGAGGAGGAACGACAGGATTATCCGTTGTAAGATTTGTTTCAGCGATGCATAATATCGTGTGTGAGTTGTTGTTCCGTTTCCGGAAATTTGTATTATCCAAGGAATTGTCCGACATATAGCCACCGGGAAATTCATCCACAATGATAATTGAGCCTGGTCCTCCCAAAACCCACTCTTCTGAATGTCTTGTAATATAAGACTCCACGACTTTTCCACATCTTTCATAAACTTTTTTAACAACATGCTCTTTTATTCCTACGGAATATTCATATTCAGATTAATCTTTTAATATATTAAACCTTAAGTGTGTATCAATTTCTTCATTTTACTTAACAAATAATAGAATTAGATACCTTTTCGCTCTGCAGACGTATTCTTTTTCGAGTTAGAAGTAGGGGTATAAAGCGAAAAAATATCCGTGATAAATATAATATTGGTTAAGTAAAATGAAGAATTTTGATGTTAGAAATTGGATCCAACTCTCTTAATATTTACCTAAATCGGCTGCTGTAATATCGCTGGGGATAACTTGACACCAGGCCAAAATGATCTGAAGGCACATCTTTAAATCACACTTAATTGTCATGAAGAAGGAATTATCTCTAATGGGTTGTACTTTTTTACAATTGGGGCAGGTCCACTTGTATTTATCAATAATTCTTGCTGGACGCCACGTTAAATTTCTTCCATTGCATTCTTCTTGGGGGCAAGTTGTAGACGTTTGGAGTAAACTCATTTCTCTAAGCCAAAGACATAACTCACCCTCGTGGCCTTGCTGGAGCATTGGGCGAACAACTTTATCGAAAAACCCACCATGATCTCCGAAACGATCTATTGTACAATTCTTGTCACGGCTAAAATAAGAAAAAATGAAGTATGTCAATACAAAATGTTTATAAGTAAAGAAAATTATTGAAAATTTTCAGCAAAATCGTTTTAATTAAAAGCACAAAAATATAACAAACAAATTTCTAATTTTAGACAATTCTATACAAAAGTAAACTTCAAAACGTTTCTAACAAATACTTCAAAAATTCTTTTAATCAAATATACAGTCAATTACTAAAATCTGGTCAAATTAAAGATAGCTCCAAAATCAATCAAAATATTGACAAAATGTCATTTTCAGTCATTTTATAGAAACTTCCCACTCACCTTTTTACTTGATTCGGCATATTTTGAACGTTCACTTGTAATTTTATAATAAGGTTTCTTGAAACTTAAACGTGGATAATGGAAATATTTAACTAATAATAAAAGGAAATAAACTTCATAATTAACTAAAAAAAATTATAAATACTTGTTAACGAGTGGAGTCACATTGCATTTTTTTCGCGTCTGCTCCGTCTGCTTTAATTCCTAGATTTCCCCTATGTTACTAGAATTTTTTTTCTCTAAATATTGGCAATACTGTATAGTGATGTATATGTTTTCGTAAAATAAAAAAGGTCAAACGTCAAAAAGGAAAAAAAGGATATATATTTGCTATTTTGCTGAGGAAAATATTAGTCTTTTAGTAAATTTTAATTTATCGCAGAGTAATTTTCTTTTCTTTCTGATCGCAAAGTGAGAAGGTGAGAAAAGTCTGATTCTAAATCTATATATACATCCATAAAATGAGAAAAATAAGGTTATGTTAAATTGTTATTATTTGTGATTTGATTTGAACAATTTGATTTTTTGAATTTCTAGATTATAAAAAAATGGACATGGAATATTATAGTCCAATTCGAGGATTTACGTGCTCCCTTTTTTCAGCATTTTTTAAATTTATTTAAAAGCCTAGGTAAATCGATTTGTTTATTTGAAAATATCTGTTTGAATCAAACCCGCCTTTCCCTTACTCTTTTTTATAAATTATCGGACCAATCATTGCCAGACAGAAGCTATAAAAACTTTCGACTTGCCGATCGTTTATTATTCTATCGAATGCAACCAAACAATTGAGTCACAGAATTATAGAGGAAAAATTGTGCTTTTTTCTAGTTTTACAGTTCAAGTGTCTAATATAATCAAGAGATAAAAAGGCGACAACATGTCGAGGGATTCAGCAGCGGAGCAACTCAATAAATACAAAAATAATGTTAAGGTAGAGTATTTTTCATATATTCCCCACCTTTTTTCTCTGTTTATTTTATTGTGCGCATCGCGTATCTTTCCATGTTTTTCAGCAGACCGGCTTTTAACGCCTGCATATTGACAACCTGACTGGCATGTTGCAATGTTGCATTTTTTCATTCAGGGAAGCATTTATTAAAAATTATATTATCGATAAACGATTAACATAAGTAATTAGCAGTTTTTCATGTAAATCTTGTTAATAAGTTATTCAAAAGTATGAGGAATTTTAAAATAAACTTCGAAATTCTAAAACAAAAAATATGCAAAGGTAAAAGTTAACAGTTTTGTTTTCTTTTCTGATATGCAATAGCAATATGAATTTATATTGTAGAACGCTTAACCGATCCTGAATATCTCTCTCTTATCATATTCATACAAGTTTTTTTCAAGATTTATTTATTTATTTCAATTTTTGATATATTTTGATCATTCGTTTTTGATATTGTTTTTATCATTTTACTTTTTTGATACATATAAATTTGTATGATGCGACATTTTGAAATATAATTGACATAGATTACATACACCACACCTACAATGTCTCCTTTTCATTGATCTAGACCTTTGACCCTTAGACCTTTGGTCTTTCACTCAAGAATTACCAAATTGCGATAAAGATTTCAAATTAGTTATTTTTTTAAATAGCTTACGAATCTCATATGAAATATGGAGATAGAGATTCCCTATTAAAAATAATTTTAATTTTACGATTTAAAATCGCTTTTTTTAACAAATGTAATTTTTCAAATGGATACAAATTTTCTAGAATAGCAGCTTACATCTTAGATTTCTTAATTTGTGACTTTTTAAAAATAAATGTATAGAAAGATATACGTATATTTTTTATAAATAAGATGTTTAAAAAGTTAAAATTTAAATTTTAAAAAAATGTTATAAATAAAGGAAAAAATACTGCTAATCTTCTTTACAGCTTTCACCTATTATTGAAGTGATAATGTTATATTAGTTATTCCCTTTATATTACAGAAAAGTGGGCCAACTTACAATCAATATTTGCTACGATTTGTTACTTTCTATTCAGTAAAAAACATGTTTTGTTTGTTTTGATAATGTTTAATTAAAAAGTGTATTTCTACATTAATTTCCCGACACATTTCCCAATTCTATTTTATCCAGAAATATTTTTTTTCATCTAAAAACAAAAAATGCCTTGTAAGTTTCTTGTATACAGAATTATTTTTAATATATGTAAATGATTCAATGTTTTAATATTTTTTCTTATTTGAAATTCAATCAATACAAAAATTCATTTCATCGTTCAGAAATGAAGATTCTAGAATGTTAGATAACTTTTAACTTATATTTTTCTATTAGAAATATGTTTCTTATTCACAACATTTAAAACGCAATATGTTTTTCTTTGAAAACGACATTGAAGTTTTTTTTATCATCTTGACTGCATCTCTTGTTTCTTTTTTGATATTTTATAATTCTTTTGGTTGAAGAAGATAGGTTGAATGAACTATAAAGTGTCATTTATATACATGCAAGTATGATTAAAGAACTATAAATATTAACACTTGTCTTCTTTAGATTTGCAAATGAAAATAGAAATTGATAAACGGAAAGATACAACAATAAGTTAAAAATGAAGTTACAAAACTTCACATATAATTTAAGCGTAATATAATTTCGATAAATAATTGCTTCAGCTTATCATAAAAAAAAAATATTAAATAATCTCTTTTTTTTATTGTCAGGGAGAAGCCCCTGTTCTTCTGGCGGGCAATGGAGCCCCAATTTCACAAAAGATGGTCAGTCTTACAGCGGGACCTAGAGGACCTATGCTTTTACAAGATTTTGTTTATTTGGACGAAATATCCCATTTTGACCGAGAAAGAATTCCAGAGAGAGTTGTTCACGCTAAAGGAGCTGGTAAATTAATTACATAACAATTCAAAAATAAATAAAGCTCAATGGAAATTCTTTCCATATAGCTGCTCATTTACTATAATCAAACTTCAGTAATGATAGAGTCAATTAATTTTTTTTGCAAAATTCATTTATGCAGGTAAAAATTACATCGATATTACTCAAGCATGACCAGAAAGAATCTAATTGGATTTTAAGTGGATGATTTAAATGGATGAATCATCCATTTGTTACTATAAATCTTCGAGAATTTTAAGTTTCTTTATCATTGGAAAATTCCCTTAGATATTTATTCTAAACTTTATTACTACTGTCATTCTTTGTGCAACATTTTGCAATTCCTTTTTTAAGTTCATATGTCATTTATTGCAATTAAATTTGATGGGAAATAATTACTAGTAACTAATTACAGTGGAATTAAGAGTTTTAAATTTTGCCCGCAATATACGAATTTACGTGCGTCATTTAAATTTACGTATTTCTTTGCAACTCCAACTTAACATTAATATTGTATATTTGACTCTAAATTGAATTAACTTTACTTTATAGGTGCCTTTGGTTATTTCGAAGTTACGCACGACATAAAAAAATATACCAAAGCTAAAATTTTTTCCAATATTGGAAAAAGGACGCCTCTTGCTATTAGATTTTCAACTGTTGCCGGTGAAAGTGGCTCTGCTGATACAGTCAGGTACATCAAAACCTTATTTTTCTAATTTTTTATATTCTCAAAATAATATACCTATTCTCTATTTCAATAAAAATTTGTTACTATTTAACAAAAATTTAATTTAGAGATGTACGAGGATTTGCAATCAAATTTTATACGGAGGAGGGAATTTGGGATTTAGTTGGTAACAACACCCCAGTTTTCTTCATCAAGGACCCTTTCTTTTTCCCAAGTTTTATTCATACACAAAAGAGAAATCCAGCAACTCACTTGAAGGTTTGTTCAAGAAAAAAGAAAAAATTTTTCTTTTGATGTAATAAAAACAATAAATTTCCTTACATATGACGAAAAATAATATTTATTTTTTATAATATACGTATATTTGTTTAGGATATGGATATGTTTTGGGACTTTTTTTCCCTTCGTCCGGAAACGACCCACCAGGTCTTGATCCTCTTCTCAGACCGAGGAATTCCCGACGGTTTTCGTCACATGAACGGTTATGGCTCGCACACGTTCAAACTAATTAACGACAAAAATGAAATGGTCTACTGCAAATTCCATTTCAAGGTATTGCTAATTGCTCTTCGCCTCTTAGAGACGAAGGGATGCTAATTGATGCTAATTTAGATCAAATTATCTTCTTTCAAGACCCCCGTGAGCATTAATTTTCTAAATATTAATAATTTCTATTAATAGACGGACCAAGGGATCAAGAATATTCTCTCTGAGAAGGGAGGAGAATTAAGCGGACTGGATCCTGATTACTCGATTCGCGATCTCTACAATGCTATTGCTGAAGGAAGATATCCTTCCTGGACTTTCTATATTCAAGTGATGACTGTAAAAGAGTCCGAGAATTTCAGGTGGAATCCTTTCGATCTTACGAAGGTAATAATCGTATTAAAAAAACTCATTCTTTTTTCTTTATTTATTTAAACTGAAGTACTGATCGATGTATGATTGATTTTTTTCAGGTCTGGCCTCATAAGGAATTCCCATTGATTCCAGTGGGGAAATTTGTATTAGACAAGAACCCCGAGAACTATTTCCAAGATGTGGAACAACTTGCCTTTGACCCAGCTCACTTTGTTCCCGGTATCGGACCTAGTCCTGATAAAATGCTCCAGGGACGTCTTTTTTCTTATGGAGATACTCATAGACATCGTCTTGGACCCAATCACCTTCAACTACCCGTGAACTGCCCATACAAGGTACTTTTTTCTTTTCTTAAATAATTATTAATGCTTTTACGATTTCTCGTTCGTATTTATCTTCGAAATTTAGCATTTCACTGCTAATTTCATGCCACTATTGTCACGTTTTTTTATGTCTGAAATGAATCTGAGATCTCTACTCAATTTTGTTTTTCTTCTTCACTTTTTCAGGTAATGTCAGCAATGAACTATCAGAGAGACGGTTTTATGCCCATCCACAATCAAGGAGGAGCTCCAAATTACTTCCCGAACAGCTTCAGCGGACCTCAACAATGTCCAGCAGTAAAAGAACCTCCTTTCCCAGTTTCTGGAACCTGTGATCGTCACGAACCAGAAAATGAAGACGATTTTGGGCAAGCCACAAACTTTTACAGAGATACTCTTGACTCAGAAGCTAAGACTCGCTTGATTAATAACTTGATCGGAAGTTTGAAGGGCGCCTCGAACTTCATTGTTGAACGAGCGATTAGAAATTTCACCAAAGTTGATGCTGATTTCGGTAGAAGATTGACTGATGGACTCAGAAAAGCAGGGAAGCCCATCAACATTGCTGGAAAATCAGCTAACCTGTAAAACTCATGTCATGGGTTTTGGGATGTACGAACAATGAGCCCACTGGCTTACTATATTTTTAATACTGATCAACTGTTATATTTGTCGATTTGTTATATTATGTATCCTTTACTCGTTAAAAGTCGTACCTTGGTGTTTGGCTACGATAAAATATATTCTTACTTTCTATAAAACTTGTGGACGGTATCATACCTTTCTCAATGCTCACTAAGATATAAAACAAGCTTCTATACGCAATACATATAAATGCTGGAAAATTCATTTGACTTTCCTAGATTTAAGAATTAATCTTTAATAAACTATGAACGAAATCTGTAGAACTTTGTGGCCTATTTTAAAGTCTAGGACAGTCAAGTAAATTTCCCAGCACTTATTTCTTCTGTATAATCAGAAGAAATAAGGCCATCAGAATTGGTCCATTAATACCTTTCTCACAATCACAAATGATATATTATAATTACTTGATTTATTACAGTCACTTACCTACTAAAAATAAAATTAGTGCAGTTATCAATTCAAATTATTTATTCTTGAATGAAAAATATTGAACAATTTATATAGGTTCTGAATAACAAATATTCATGATATATAAGCCCGTTTCATAGAATTTTTATTATAATTTTAAATTTAAACACTTGGAAACAGTAATTTTTTGCATAAATGCCAAATTGTATCAATCGGATTTATAAGAACATGTAGGTATGATACAAAATACTTATACTTTTTTTTTTAAATATAAAATTTTAATTTTATTATTATTTTAAGCATGATGTTCTTTTGGATGTTCTTGTGGATGTGGATGAGGATGTTCTTTTGGATGTTCTTGTGGATGTGGATGAGGGTGTTCTTTTGGATGTTCTTGTGGATGTGGGTGTGGGTGTTCTTTTGGATGTGGATGAGGATGTTCTTGTGGATGTGGATGAGGATGTTGTTGTGGATGTGGATGAGGATGTTCTTGTGGATGTGGATGTCCTGCGGGATGACTTCCAGGATGACTTCCGGGATGATTTGCGTAATATGCTGGAGAATGTACCTCACGATGTGCAAACCCTCCGGGATGTGTATACCCTCCGGGATGTCCATACGGTACTTGATGTAGAGGTTGTTGGTATTGTCCACCTTCATGTCCTAAGATACCTCCAAGACTACCAACACGTCCAAAACGTCCAAAACGTCCATATCTTCCAGTAGGTGCTGGCAGTGCTCCCATTGATCCTAACGTTGAAAGTCCTTCCGCTATTGCCAATCCTGTTCCCGCTCCTCCCATTCCTGGTGCCATTCCTCCTCCATATCCTGGTGCCATTCCTGATTGCATTCCTGGTGCCATTCCTGATTGCATTCCTGGTGCCATTCCTTGCCCTTGGTTATAATATCCTTGTCCTGCAGCATTTCCATTGCTACCTACTTGTCCATAATCATAATTATTTCCATTTCCTTGACCTGCATATCCATTGCCATTCCCTTGACCTGCATATCCATTGCCATTTCCTTGTCCTTTCAGCGAGAAAGTAGACATTAATTAAAATTAATTAAATAGTACAGTGCATGTTAAAGGCGATTTCTTTATATCTTTTTAGAAAGTTATTTTTTTTCAAAATATAAACTAGCTGTAAGACCCCTTATATGAAATTCAATTAAATGTCTTGAATATCTTAAAACTTAGAATTCTTTAAAAATTCTTTGAAATTACTTGAAATCCTTTATACGAATTCTTTGCAAGTAATCTGTGCTACTTTTTTCTTGCTTAAAATTGAAATTGTTAAAAATTATTAAAAACTTCTTGGCTTTAGTAGCAGTTAGTAGATACCCTAATAATTATAATTACCTAGAGATATATCGACGAACGCATAGGCGAGGAGAAGAGCAATAAAGATCTTCATTTGGAAGAAAATTATTCTCGTACAATTTTGAGCAAGTTACTGTTAAATTTTTAAGAAATCGCTTCTTCGTATATATATAAACATGCTATCATCGCATTACACAAGAATCTATTGTACATATTTACATGGTGGAGTGGAGAGATTTTATGATATCTGTACTTCAGATTTTATATTTGAAAAGCTAGTAAACTTTATCTTCTCTTTTATCGTCAGGAACTTGTTTTTAAACATAAAATTTGGATAAACATAATAAAAATTCTCGTCATCATCAAGTGAATTTCATTCTTGATCAAACGCTTTCTCATGAGACATAGTTTAGCTTAGACAACAATTTTAGTTATACTAATTTGAAAAATAAATATCTAACAAATATAGACACACTAATTCTAGAAAATATTTATACTTATTTGAATAATTTTAAAATCTTTAATTTGGAGTCTATTCTTGATAATTTTGTGCTTACATGAAAATTTATAATATAAATATAATAAACAATTTATTCCCGGCCAAGTTTTAGTAAAAAATATTTATTATTGCGAGTGTAATGCTTGGAAAGCTAAATCAAAACTAATCTCAACGTGTTACATTTATTACTTGTTATTTCAGAAATATTATTGGTTTTATAATCCATGGATCCTATTCTTTTTCAAATATGTGTACATATTTTACAAAATTTAGTTATGTTGTGAGTTTTGTCAAATAAAAAAAACTATGAAATATGTATATCTAAAAACCGTTCTCGAAATTTGGCAAATAATAAAACGAGTTGTAACATTTTTTATTTGTTGCACGTATTATTATTAGAATTATGGCACGTGCAACAGTCATATGATTATGACTGTGATGTTATCAATAAACGTATAAAAAATATTTGATTATTCGAAAAATTCTTCAAAACTTTATTTCAAAACTTGATTATTTTTACCATTTTCAAAAAATTTTACTTCAAGTTTACTGCCCTATACAAAATCAAAACTAAGAAATATTATTGAAATTATATTATATAATATGAAAAATATTCACTCGCTTCCTTTTCATTTCTTCAGCATATGAGTATAATAGTTATTTTGTTATTTGAATCTTCATCTATTTTTTTACAAATTCAAGGAAATCATTATAAATTATTATTGCATTATAATTTATACAATATTGAGTTATTTTAAGTAACAAATACTAACTTTCTTTTAACTTATATACATGGCCTTAATCTTCGAAATATTATTCAGATTATAGTAATAAGCGATATATTAAATAAATAAATGGTTATCAATATAAATGCAATAAATACAGCTATCAGTATATATTTATTTGTTTATTTGTTTATAAGAAATATTGCTCACAAATGTCATAATAAAACTTCAGGATGTAAAAAGAAGTGTGACACTAGAAGCTTTCAATTCCATATCACTTAATAATGCGTTGCATTTAAATTCTCATGACTGATGTGCATGACTTGGATGATTGTCGTGATGAGTAGATTCATGGTGTCCTGGATGTATATGTTGATGAATAGTTATTTTATGAGGCCCATGTGGTGCATGTGCACCATAAGCATACTCGTGTCCAGGATGTACTCCATGATGTGGGTATCCATGAGGAAGAATAGCATAAGGATACGCTGTTTGTATTTGTTGCTTCTTCTTCTTCTTATTACGCAACACCATTCCTACTCCTGCCAGACCTAAACCTCCCAATGCTAACATTCCTAATCCACTAATTCCATGATCTCCATTTTTCGAAGCTTCTGATCCTTCTGTACCAGTTGTAGGCGTTGTACTAGTCGATGCTGAACCATAATCTGGAGATGATCCACCTGTTTCTTCTGTACCAGTAGTTCCACTAGTCCCTTCCTGACCTTCAACTTTTGATAAATACGAAAAATATATAAAAAGGCTCAAAAAATAGTAATAAATCAAAAAAAAACTCTTATGACTGGTATTAATTTATTTTTTACGTATTTGCATCCTGATTATTATATGTATAATTACCTAGAGATATGTCGAACAACACATAGGAGAGGAGAAGAGCAATAAAGAGTTTCATTTTTCTGCAAATGGAAAAAATTATTCTAGTTCACTCTTCAACAAGTTACTGTTTTTTTAACAATTCGCTTCTTCGCATATATATTTATATAAACATTTTATCATTGCATTTCACAAGAACCTATTTCACATATTTACATGATGGAGGGGTAAAATTTTATGAGATCTATACTTCACATTTGATATTTGAAAAGATAGTCAAATGCACCTTCTTTTTATAGTCAAAAACTTGTTTTTAAACATAAAATTTAGATAAACATAATAAAAATCATCATCATTAAGTAAATTTCCCTGTATATAAAACAAAAATAATTACTAGCGCTTCATTAATAAAAACACATCATACTAGATGTAAAGAGATAGCAATCCTATCCCTTTATATCTCCTTCAATCTGTTAGATAGAAAGGGATAAAGATTATTTACATGAAAATTTGTAATATAAATATAATGAACAATTTATTATGGGCCTAGTTTTAGTAAAAAAATATTTATTCCTGCAAGCGTAAGGTTGGAAACATGTATTCTAAATCATTATATCTCAACTTGTTATTCTTATTATTTTTGTTATTGTCAGAAATATTATTCGTTTTGTGATTCATGCGATCCTATTTTCTTCAAATATTTACATATTTTACAAAATTTTGTTATTGTTCTTGAGATTTCCCAAATAATAAAACGAGTAGTAACATTTTTTATTTACTGCACGCATTATTATTAGAACTATGGCACGTGTAACGACCATGATTCTTACAGTGATAATAAGTGATTATCAATAAACGCATACATAATATTTTGGTATTCGAAGTAATTTCGACAATTTAACAGGAAATCTGAATTTATAAGAAAAGAATTCTTCAAAACTTTATGTAGAAACTTGATTATTTTTACCATTTCCAAAAAATGCATTATTGCATTATAATTTATACAATATTGAGTTATTTTAAGTAACAAATACTAACTTTCTTTTAACTTATATACATGGCCTTAATCTTCGAAATATTATTCAGATTATAATAATAAGCGATATATTAAATAAATAAATGTTTATCAATATAAATGCAATAAATACAGCTATCAGTATATATTTATTTGTTTATTTGTTTATAAGAAATATTGCTCACAAATGTCATAATAAAACTTCAGGATGTAAAAAGAAGTGTGACACTAGAAGCTTTCAATTCCATATCACTTAATAATGCGTTGCATTTAAATTCTCATGACTGATGTGCATGACTTGGATGATTGTCGTGATGAGCAGGTTCGTGATGAGTAGGTCCGTGATGAGCAGGTTCGTGATGAGTAGGTGTGTGATGAGTAGGTGTATGATGAGCAGGTTCGTGATGCGTAGTTGTATGATGAGCAGGTTGGTGATGCCCAGTTGTATGATGAGCAGATTCGTGTGGATTTGGATGTATATGTTGGTGAACAACTATTTTATGAGGTGCAGGTGAATGTGGGTAGGCATGTGGATAACCATGTGGGGCATGTGCACCATAAGCTTGCTCGTGTCCAGGATGTAGTAATCCAGTTTCTGGATATCCATGAGGAACCATACCATAAGGATGCTGCATTTGTTGCTTTTGCTTCCTCCTATTACGCATCATCATTCCTATTGCTCCAAGACCTGCTAAACCTCCTATTGCTCCTATTGCTGCTAATCCTTCATTTCCATGACCTCCCTCTGCAGGCGGTGCAACAGGCGTTGTAGCAGGCGGTGCAGCAGTGCCACCACCCATACCACCACCCATACCACCACCCATACCACTATCCATGCCACCACCCATACCACCTGTGGCACCACCCATACCACCTGTGGCACCACCCATACCACCTGTGGCACCACCCATACCACCTGTGGCACCATAATCTGGAGATGCTCCCCCTGCGGCACCACCGCCTGCGGCTCCAGCGCCTGTGGCTCCAGTGCCTGCGGCACCACCACCAGTGGCACCACCACCCCCTACTGCACCATAATCTGGAGATGCTCCACCTGCGGCACCACCACCTGCTGCTCCTGCACCAGTAGCACCTGTAGTTCCAGTACCAGTTTGCTGACCTACAACGTTTGAAAAATAACAAATGAAATAAGAATGATTAATAATTATTTCTTCTGTCTTTTGAAAAATCTTTTAAAATCCGTTGAAATCCTGCAAAAAATATTAAAATCTCTTGAAATTGCTGAAAGCTTTTTGATATTTTTTTGAAAAATTTCAAGGGAGTTCAGGAATTTTCAAGAGATTTCGAGATATTGTAAGTAATTGAAAAAAAAAGTCCAAGGTATTGATTCTAATTTAGACGAAATCAAAATTCATATTGTCCACTAACTTCTGTTATGACTGATATTAATTTATTTTTTAGGCATTTTTTGCGGATAAACTGTACTACTTTTTTCTTACATAAAATTTAAATTCTTAAAAATTATTAAAAATTTCGTGGGCAAAATTTAATAGACCATGACTATATTATAATTACCTAGAGATATATCGAACAACGCATAGACGAGGAGAAGTGCAATAAAGATCTTCATTTTTCTTCAAGTGGAAACAAAATTATTCTATAGTGCACTTTTGAGCAAATTACTGTTTTTAACAATTTTTTAACAATTCGCTTCTTCGTATATATATAAACATGCTATCATCGCATTACACAAGAATCTATTGCACATATTTACATGATGGAGGGGGAAAATTTTATATCTATACTTCAGATTTTATATTTGGAAAACTATTAAAATTTATCTTTTTCTTTATAGTCAGGAACTTGTTTTTAAACATAAAATTTGGATAAACATAATAAAAATTCTCGTCATCATCAAGTGAATTTCCTTGTTGATCAAACGCTTTTTGATAAGACATACTTCCGTCAACAATTTTAATATACTAATTTGAAATATATAAGAAAAAAGAAGAAGAAATGTTAATGAAATAACTTTGATAAATTTGTACATACTACATAAATACTACATTCTAGCAAATTTGCTAAAATTATTCTAGAAATTTTTGCTTATTTGAATAGTTTAAAAATCTTTAATTCGGAGCCTATTCTTGATAATTTAATGCTTACATAAAAATTTGTCATATGAATATAATTAACAATTTATTACCGCCGGCCTAGTTTTAGCAAAAAATATTTATTATTGCAAGCGTAAAGTTAGGAGAACTAAATTTGCTCTTCCGGTAATTGCCACATGCCTTTAACAGGCCTTCTAAATCATTTCACCTCATCGTCATCAGAAATATTATTGGTTTTCTAATCTATGGATCCTATTTTTTCAAATATGTACACATTTTACAAAATTTTTTTATTGCTGAGGTGTTTCAAATAAAAAAGAGAGATAATAACGACTAGAATATGCTGACTTCATTCTGACAAGTATTTATAAAACACCTCTCAAATATTTGAGCCGGAAGTAATTTTTTAAAAATTTGCGCAATTATTCAAGAAAATTTTATTTTTAACTTTTAATTCATATAGTATTTAATCGGTTTGAGAGTCAGAAAATAAATTTTTTTCTGACCAAGGTTTCTTTATATAACGATATAAGATTAACCAACATTTTTAAAACTATTTTTGAACGATTTGATTGAATATTACTCATTTTTTTTTACTTTTCATAGTAATTGAAATTTTAAAACATATAGATCATAGTATATAGGCCACATATTAAATAAATAGGTAGATATAATTTCAACTTAAAAGATTGATTTATTTCAAAGAAATACTACAGTATTTACATAGGTTTCAGATTAGAATTTTAGATCATAAGCCGAAGTACGACACTAAGAACAAAGAAATTCTGTGAATTTGATTAATATTTGCTATCATATTATTTTTTCCCTTCATGTTCATGATGAGTAAGTGGATGATGTTCTGGATGATGCGCAGGTGCTGGATGATGTGCAGATTCTGGATGATGAGCAGGAGCTGGATGATGAGCAGGTGCTGGATGATGTTCCGGATGTCCCATATGTTCACTATGACTAAGATCTTGTCTTGGATGATGAGTAACCTCATGATGTGCTGGTGCATGTGAAGGTTGATGATGTACCAGTTCATGATGTGCAGGTGGATAATGTTCAGGTTCATGATGAGTTGCTGGATGCTGAGCTACTTCATGAGGTCTATTAGGTACATATTGGTGAATAACTATTTCATGAGGGTGAGCACGTTCACCATAATGAGGTGCAGCGGCTCCAGGATGTGCACCGAATTCAGGGTGTGGTTGATATCCAGGATGCATACCATTTGCATAAGGATTAACAGCTTGCCCTCTCTTCCTATTTTTAAGGAATACATATCCCAGTGCTCCTAATCCTAGTGCACCTCCTAGTGCTCCTATTGCTCCTAATGATCCTCCGCCATTTCCCACTTCTCCTCCAGTAGTTGGTGTTTGTTGTGGTGCTGTTGTTCCAGCACCATATGATCCTCCGCCATATGATCCTCCACCACCCATAGAAGAATAATCTGGGGATGCTCCAGTTCCTGTTCCGGCTCCAGCTCCAGTTCCACCTGCACTATATCCTCCACTGCCATAGTCCTGTCCTCCAACTTCTAAAAAATGAGAAATCAAATGAGACTGATTAGAAGTATAAAAACGGAAAAAAACGTACGCGATTTTCAGTTACATAGTCACATGTCAGGGAAGACAGGGCAAGAAAAATTGTCAGGAAAATCAGGGAAATGCGAGTAGAATTGCATATTTTTTAAATTCTTCAAAATCATGGAAATTATCTAAAATCTTTTAAAATCCAATGAAATCCTTGAAATTTCATTTCATTTGTAAAAACATTCTTTAGAAATATACTCGATCCCCTTTAAATTTATTTGACATCCTAAGAAATTTCTTGAAACCTTAAAATCCCGTAAAATCATTTTAAAAATATTATTAATAATATAAAATAATATACTATTATTATTATACATACCTAGGGATGTCAACACCACTGCTAATGCAACGAGCACAGCAGGAATCACGATCTTCATTTTTTTTTATGATGCTTGTTAATTTCAGGACTGTTAACTGCCAACTTTTAAAAGTTGTTCTCTACAGTACTCGCTGCTATTTCATCATATACACGAAAATTGATAGGGCATATTTACATGATAAAGTATAAGGCTGTATTATTTTATGATATTTGTATTTCGAAAATTTATGTGACATGAAGAGGAAGAAAAATGCGTTTTATTTTAAAAACGTAATAAATTAAATTTCACGTGATTTCACGTGAAAGAAACGAGATTAATATTAGATTTCAACTATCGAGAAAAAATATTAAATTTATGTCTTTCAGATAAATAATTTTAATAGTAATATATAACTTCTAGTCATAAAATTTTCCACAATAAAAATTGTAAAGCAAGTTATAAAAATGTGATGCTAAAAATTATAGGAAATATAAAATTTGTATTTGATAATTCGAAAAAGTCAAGAATCTGGTTCACATATCAATTTAAATTGATGTTATTAACAATTTGTATAATAGATTTAAAATCTAAAATCACATGATTTTTTTATGATATAATGTTTGATCTAGAAAAAAATTGTCTTTCGTGTAACGACCATTACACGATTTGTCAAATAATAAAACGAGTCGTAATACATATTTTTTATTTGCTGCATTAAAAAAAGAATTCTTCAAAATTTTATTTCGAAACTTGATTTTTTTTTACCATTTCCAAAAAATATTAAAGTTTATTGATTATTGCCCTAATATACAAAATCAAAAATAAGAAATATTATAGAGATTATATTATAATGAAAAATATTCACTCGCAATATCTTTTTATTTCTTCAGTACATCAGTGTTTTGCTATTTTAATTTTCATCTAATTTTTTTATAAATTGAAGGACATTAATATAAATTATAATTGCATTTTAATTTATACAATATTGAGTTATTTTAAGTAACAAATACTAACTTTTTTCCAACTTATATACATAGCCTTAGTCTATGAAATATTCAGATTATGGTAAGAAGCGATATATTAAATAAATAAATGGTTATCAGTATAAATGCAATAAATACAGTTATCAGTATTTATTTATTTATTTATTTATAAGAAATATGCAGTATTTGCACACATCTCATAATAAAACTTTAGGATATAAAAAGAATTGTAACACAAAGCTTTCAATTACATTTAATAATGTGTTTTATTCAAATTCTCATGCATGATGTGCATGATATGGATGATGTGCAGGTTCATGATGCAGTTCATGATGTGCAGGTGCTGCGTGATGCACTTCATGATGTGCAGGTGCTGCGTGATGCACTTCATGATGTGCAGGTGCTGCGTGATGCACTTCATGATGTACAGGTGCTGCATGATGCATATTACGTTCCTGATAAGATTCGTGATGCACAGGTGTATGAGGAGCAGAATGATGTTGATCTGGATGTATATGTTGGTGAACAACTATTTTATGAGGTGCAGGTGAATGTGGGTAGGCATGTGGATAACCATGTGGGGCATGTGCACCATAAGCATGCTCGTGTCCAGGATGTACGAATCCAGTTTCTGGATATCCATGAGGAACCATACCATAAGGATGCTCCATTTGTTGCTTTTGCTTCTTCTTATTACGCATCATCATTCCTATTGCTCCAAGACCTGCTAAACCTCCTATTGCTCCTATTGCTGCTAATCCTTCATTTCCATGACCTCCCTCTGCAGGCGGTGCAGCAGGCGGTGCAGCAGGCGGTGCAGCAGGCGGTGCAGCAGCGCCACCACCCATACCACCACCCATACCACCATCCATGCCACCACCCATACCACCTGTGGCACCACCCATACCACCTGTGGCACCACCCATACCACCTGCGGCACCACCGCCCCCAACTGAACCATAATCTGGAGATGCTCCACCTGTGGCACCACCAGTGGAACCACCCATACCACCAGTGGAACCACCCATACCACCTGTGGCACCACCCATACCACCTGCGGCACCACCGCCCCCTACCGCACCATAATCTGGAGATGCTCCACCTGCGGCTCCACCTGCGGCTCCACCTGCGGCTCCACCTGCGGCACCACCAGCACCTGCACCGGTAGCTCCAGTACCGCCTTGCTGACCTTCAACTTTTGACAAATAAGAAATAAAATAAAAATGATTAATAATTTCTTCAAATTCTTTTGAAAAATCTTTTAAAATCTATTGAAATCCTGCAAAAATTATTTTAAATCTCTTGAAATTACTGAAAGCTTTTCGATATTTTTTTTGAAAATTTGTTTAAGGGCATGTGATACTTTACCATAAGAGCAATTTAGTTTACCCAATTATACGTTCATAATAATAAATATTTTTAGCGAATAAGAGTCAAAAAAACCTTCCTCTCATGTACACGAAGGTTTGTTGACTCTTATTAGCTAAAAATATTTATTATTATGAATGTATAATTGGTTAAACTAAATTGCTCTTATGGTAAAGTGTTACATGCCCTTAATTCTTTAAAATCTGATGAATTTATTCAAATCTATCAATTGATAAAGACATTAGTTTTGTGATTCATAGATAATTAAAGGTCCTATCCAAAAAATTGAAAATCTTGGGTCCTTAGATTTTTGTATTGAAAAATTAAAAGTGTCTAATTAGAGACATGCATTGCACACACAGGAAATTTTGCATATTCTCAATTTTTTGGTGAGAATCCATAAGAGAACTTTGCGATATATCTGCATAAAAAAAATTTTCCAGACAGAAAATATTATTAATATTAGTATAATTACCAAGAGATGTATGCAAAACAACCGCTGAGGCAACAAGTAAAGTAAGAATGAGGGAATTCATTTTCTTTTAGGAAAAGAAAATGATCCTTATAAATTTCTGGTTCGTTTACTGATAACTTTTTAAATTATGTCCATATATATATACACCTACTAGCTCCCAATGATTAATCATTTAGCTTAATTCATTGTACATATTTACATGATGGAACAGATGAAGGTTATAGTATTTTATGATATTTGTGATTTTTAGGAGATGAGTAAGCAATATGAGTTTCGTCATATTGTAAGTATTTTTTTTAATTATATAAGTAAATTTGCCCACTTTATATTCAATGAATTACTTTTCGTCATAATGCGCTGTGTGAAATTTGAGAGAGCGGTAGGGGAATTTGGTTAATATTGTAACCAGAATTCTGGATATTTTAATAAGAATTTATAGTTAAAACAATTAGAATGCTGGTTAAATAAACTAGAATTCTCGTTACTTTATGAGCAGAAAAAATAATTAGGGTATATTTAACCATAATTCTAGTTAACTTAACTATAGGTGTCTAGTGTTTCAATTTTTATATTACTTATAATATTTAATCTAGGCAAAAATTTAAGTCTTTCATGACGGAGCTATTGTGAAATATGTTTATCTAAAAATCGTTCTCGAAACTCGTCAAATAATAAAACGATTTGCAACATTTTTTATTTGTTGCACGTATTATTATTAGAATTATGGCACGTGTAACGACCATACACGGAGAAAAATGGAAGTCACGGGTTTAGTAACCTTTACACAAATTCTGTAAACAAAACTTTTATCATAAGACAGAGTCCAAAAATACAGTAATCATTCCTCAACAGATCAGTAATGATTACTGTATTTTTGGACTCTGTCTTATAATAAAAGTTTTGTTTACAGAATTTGTGTAAAGGTTACTAAACCCGTGACTTCCATTTTTCTCCGTGTAATTCTTGCTGTAATACCCGTGCAGAAATCTTAATGTGGGCCTAGTAGGGTTCTGGTCAGTTTCCCCTACTTCTGGTGTGGTTCTGGTCAGTAAAACTGGTTAGAACCCGACAAGGGTGTAACGGTTGGACTCGCGAATATCCTATATAGGGGAAACTAGTCAGGGCCTTGCCAGTTTTTCTAGTGAATGCCTTTTTAAAAAAAACTATAATAAATTATAAATGTCAAAACATAGCAAAGAACATAAGAAACAATACAAGGAAATAAATCAATCATATTTATATATTTGCGTTCGCAAATATATAAATATAATATTTAATATTATATAATACTAATATTTAAATCTAAATATTTTCAATTCGGAATAATCAGATGATATTATGTTAGTAATTACACATAGTCCTATTATGCTGCCCGATTAGCACCTTATTATAATTTATTTCATTTTATTCAGAATAGAAAAACTGACCAGGGCCTTGTCAGAACCCTATTTTAAATGGGGCAAAATGGGGCAATTTCTGCACGGGTAAGTGATTATCATTAAACTAATAAAAAATATTAGGGGATTCGAAGTAACTTCGACAATTTAACAGGAATTATGAATCAGGAAAAGAATTTTTCAAAACTTTATTTCGATACTTTATTTTTACCATTTCCAAAAAATCTTACTTAAAGTTTACTTTCCTATACAAAATCAAGAGTAAGAAATTTATTAAGATTATATTATAATGAAACATATTCACTCACTTCCTTTGCATTTTTTCAGCATATACTTATTTTGCAATAAATGAATCTTCATTTAAATTTTACAAAATGAAGGCAATTAGAAATCCAATTACAAATTATTATTGAATTTTATTAATAAAAAACTGAGTATTTAATATTTCAAGTAACTAATATTTTCTTTCGACTTACATGGATATCAATATAAATGCAATAAATACACTTATCAGTATGACTTATTTATTTATATATTTATTTATTTATAAGAAATATTGCAATAGTCGCACACATCTCAGAATAAAACTTCAGGCTATAAACAGAAGTGTGACATGAAAAGCTTTCATTCTTATGCATGATGTGCATGATATGGATGATGTGCAGGTTCATGATGCACTTCATGATGTGCAGGTGGTGCGTGATGCACTTCATGATGTGCAGCTGGTGCGTGATGCACTTCATGATGAGATTCGGGATGATGAGCAGCTGCATGGTGTTCTGGATGTATATGTTGATGAATAGTTATTTTGTGAGGCGCAGGTGGATAAGCATGTGGTGCATGTGCAGCATAAGCATGCTCGTGTCCAGGATGCATTCCAAGATGTGGGTATCCATGAGGAGGCATAGCATAAGGATGTGCCAGTTGTGCTTTTTGCTTCTTCTTATTATGCAACATCATTCCAATTGCTCCCAGACCTGCTAAACCTCCTAATGCTCCTAATGCTGCTAATCCATCACTTCCATGACCTTCACCACTCGAAGCATCTCCACCAGTTGTTGGTGCAGGGGATGCTGGGGGTGCTTGCGATCCAGCGCCGCCCCCAACTGAACCATAATCTGGGGATGCTCCACCTGTGGCACCACCTGTGGCACTACCACCTTCACCTCCTACTGAACCATAATCTGCTGATCCACCTGCTGCACCACCAGCAGCTCCAGTACTGCTTTGACCTACAACTTCTGGAAAATAAGCAATAAAATAAGGATTAATAATTTATTCCAAGTCTTTTGACAAATTCTATTCTTTTCTCACAATTAACAAAAAAATTAAAGATAAAAAAAATACACAGAAAATATAATATAAATAATTAACAAAATTAGGAGTGCCGAATTTTGGCCCTTAGTAAGAGCACAGAAACATTCACTTTAATTAAAATTGAAATGAAATTGGATCCTGCAAAAAATATTTAAATTTCTTGAAATGAAAGCTTTTTGATATTTTTATTGAAAATTTTTTGAATTTTTTTAAATCTGCTAAATTTCTTAAAATCTATATTGATTTTTGTCAAATCTTTTGTCAAATATCTGAAATTTTAAATTTATTTTAAGGGCATTACCAAAGGAGCGAAAGTTTCCTCAACTTTACGCTCCCAATAATAAATATTTTTTGCTAGAACTAGGTAATTTACCTTAGTATCGTACAGACGGTGTTAAATGGTCTGGTTTTAGCAAGAAAAAAAAATGTAGCGAAATTTGATTATCATATTTATTATTTGTTATTGCCAAAGATATTATTGGTTTTGTGATTCATAGATAATTAAAGCCCTCTTATATATTTAAAATTTTCTAATTAGATATGCACACACAGGAAACTCCGCATATTCTCAATTTTTTTCTCACAGCTTACAAGAGAATTTTGCGATATTTCTGCATAAAAAAATTTTCCGGACAGAAAATATTATTCATATTAGTATAATTACCAAGAGATGTTTGCAAAACCACCGCTGAGGCAACGAGTATAGTAAGAAAAAAAGTATTCATTTTCTTTTAGTAAAAGAAAATGATTGTTATAAAATTTTTGGATCGTTGACTGATAACTTTCAAAAATTTTGTCTTCAAGTATATATATACACCCGCTAGTCGCCAATGATTAATCATTTACTTGAACCTATTGTACATATTTACTTGATGGGGGAGATGAAGGCTTTTATGATACTTATGACGTTTAGGTGACAAGAAGACAAGGAATTTCGTCATACTCGTAACCAAATTTAATGTAAATTTATATTATAATCAATTTTATAGTATAATTAAATTGACGTACTAATTATTTTGCACCGTAACGATCATCATTCTGATTCTTACAAGTAATTGCAGAACTTGTATTAAATTTTTAAAAATTTTCTTTTTAACATTGAGATCACTCTGGACCCTTCAACTATCCCAAAACATAGAGGAAAGCATTAATGATTTTTTTAATTACAACGAAAGAAACCGTTTACACATTTACACAAACCGTTTACATTTTGACTTGATTTTTTTTTGAGTACCTTTAGGTACTCAAAATTGGAAAAATATTATTGTGGGTGCAGGTGATCTCAGTAAATACTTTAAGGGTTAAAGAAAAGAAATATGCGCAAATTCTGCATACTGTAGTATATTTAGAATCGTTAAGCATGTGAATTTTTATTTCATATGACTTTGTGTATATAAAATTTACGAAACTTTTTTATTGCTCTGAGCAACGTGTTGAAAAATAAAGTGAAATACTACGTTTCGAGTTTTTATTTGATGAATTAATCCACTACGCAGTAACGAGCACGATTATTAAAAGTGATTATGAAAATTAAATTAAATATTTGTAAGAAAAAATCTTGCTTTTTATAATCTATAAATTACGAAAATATTTATCACATATTTAATTATTAATACATTTAGCTCAGGTGTAGGAAAAATGACTAAAATGAATAGCTTTTTTTTAAGATTAAAGATTGGCTTAAATCTAATTTTACATTGAGATTTTACGTTTTTTCAACCTCTTCTTAAAAAACTGACAGACTTTGTCCTGGACTCATTTTAAATAGAATTTTGATAGATTTTAATGTATTCAAAAGCAAAAATATAATATAACAAAAACGATTTGATTTCCTCGTTCGAAGCTGACGCAATTTATCAGATATAGTATAAATTATCTTTCATTATTGTACAACAGTAGCATGTGACTGGAAATAATAAAAGCATAGGTTACTAAAAATTTGAGATTATTTCGTTATCACATACGTCATCATCGTTTATGTCATAGTTATCATTGAAAATTTTTTAAAAACAAGGAAGAATTTTTTTATTTGTTCAAAAATTGTGAAATATGTATGAAATGAATTAGGAACAATTATTATATTTAATTAACTGTATTAAATTAATTTCAGATAAAACAAATTTCTTTTGCATATGAGAATTCATCTAGAAACCTGAAACCTGAAATCTAAATAAAAAAATCTTTGTTAAAAGAAACAATTCGAAATATTAATTAAAAATATTATGAAACTAGCTGTGAATTCGATCTCGGGTGTTCCATTTAACTAAATTTATATTTTTGTTGTGCTCATTTTTTGAGCACTTTGCTTCCTCTATGGAAAGCAAAATGAACTATGTTTTAACTTTTAATTTGCATAATTTTTGGTATTATTATATAAATAATATTATTTAATATTAATAGTTACTTTTAATTGCATAAAAGATGTAATAAGATATTGGAAGTATATATCTTTTGAAACTTATTTTAAAAAGGACATTTATAAGAGAATGAATTATACATTATATTAACTATAGTTCAATAATCAAGAGTTAAAAAAAAATAATTTTAAACTGATTTATTATTATTTTCATTCCACAAAATGGCATATTAGAACGCAATTTTTACACCTTCATGCATAAAAACTTTTATTTCATTACAATGTTTTATTTCAACCAGTAATGATACAAAGAAGAAAAAATGAATTATGTAAAACATCTCGATTGACGAATCACTTTCTAGTTTTGTGCTGGGCATGATGTGCACTATTTATAGCATGTGTAATGGAGGGATGTAAAATATGGTCAGGTATTGGGTGGTGAACTACATGTGTATTTGTATTTCCTCCGTGTTCCGGCGCATTATGATGTACAGCTGGTGCATGATGTTCCACTACATTGTGATGTGCAGGTGGTGCATGATGTACAGGTTCATTGTGATGTACAGCCGGTCCATTTGGTGCATGATGTATAGGTTCATTATGGTTTACTCCATTATGTCCCATTTCATGTCCCATCCCATTGTGGTTCGGTACCACTCCATTATGGTTCATTCCCATTCCATTATGGTTCATTCCCATTCCATTGTTCATTCCCATTCCATTATTCATCCCCATTCCATTGTTCATTCCCATTCCATTATTCATCCCCATTCCCATTCCACCATCGTACATTCCATTGTTCATTCCCATTCCCATTCCCATTCCATTGTTCATCGCATTCATATGATTCATACGTTCGAAAACTTTTCCAACTTTTCCACGACCTCCGGTCAATGCATGTCCCACTGCAGCTACTCCTCCTACTCCTCCCAATGCTTGCATGGCCATCATTGCTTCCATTGCAGTTTGATCCCCTCCCATCCCCATCATTGGCATTCCCATTCCCATACCACCCATTCCCATACCACCCATTCCCATTCCCATACCACCCATTCCCATACCACCCATTCCCATTCCCATTTGTCCAGCTACTTCTGGGAAAAAAGCAAACAAAAAAGCAGAGTTAAACAAAGATAATTAATAAATTGGCATTAGATTAATTAAATCTGCTTACAAAATGTCTACTAAACTTTTCACATATTTCTGGAAAATTCCCGTATTTTTCCGCATATAAATATAACAATAGAATTCGTTTCATTGCAATATTTCAAGTGATTTTAAGGGATATCAAGGGATTTCTCAAGAATCCAATTTTTAAAGATTCAAAAGACTTACCACATAAAAAAATAAAATCAAAGACAATTTCCGGATTTTATAAAAGTAAATATTATTTATTTAATATTATTTATTATTTATTATACTTACCAATAGGTGCATTGAAGAGGAGATAGTTAAAAAGCAGAATAGTAGTAAAAACAATCATTTTGATAATAAATCTTCTCCTCGAACGATTTCGTGAACGTCTACTGAAAAAATTTTGAAATATCGTTTGTACTTATATTACGTGCTTGTCATGACGTGTGCAAGCATCTATTGTACATATTTGAATACCCCAGATTTATTATTTCATAATATCTCTACTTCGGAAATTTGATTTAGTGACCTAATAAGGTATTATTTTTTTCTCATAAACATCACGACATATAATAAATAAGGTACAAAATTTTATCAAATTCGTGTCGATTTGATCTTTATATTTTTTTAATGTGTTTTGAAGCGCTGAATCTGATACTAAACTTGTTTTTTTCTTATTGCCTGAATATTGTCAGATATTCAATGTTTAATGTTCATTATCACAAAAAACGAAACAATCATATTTCTGTTAATATATACATTTTCGTATATAATAAAAAAATGAAATAATACATCACAAAATATTGAAAATTTGATTATAATCATGAAATTATAACATTATAACTTCTTTTTATCTACAACATAGAAAATAATAATACTACAATTTTTCATTTCAACCATCAGTAATATTATGCAAAAAGCACAAAATATTTACGTTTCAAACTTGTAACAGAATTTATACGTTATTAAAATTGAATACAGTTTACTTAGAAAACTCCAAATACATTGGGAGTGGGGGTTCATATGTAAAATAGATATTTTATTTTCAATGAAATCTACAATATGTAATTTACGTGAAAAACTTCGAGTGACGCATATCACCCGACATGTTTATGTTTTTCAACACTGCTATGACGAAGTGCTTCATTAATAGCCTTTGTAATTGTAGGATGTAAAATATGATCAGGAATTGGATGATATGTATTCGGTTTTACTTCATTGCGTGGAATTTCATTATGATATCCGGTTGGTCTTGCAGCTTGATTATACACTCTGTTTGGTACATGATGTACGACTTGAGTGTGATTTGTTCCAGAACCATAATGGTTCGTTCCCACTCCATTATGGGTTGTTCCAGAAGTATACTGGTTCGTTCCGACTCCAGCATGGTTCATTCCAGATCCATAATGGTTTGTTCCCACTCCATTGTGGTACATTCCATTGTTTGTTCCGATTCCACTGTGGTACATTGCATTGTTCGTTCCCATTCCATTGTGATACATTCCATTGTTCATTCCCGTCATGTCATATCCTCCAGTTCCTCCATATCCTCCACTCATGCGTCCAAAAAATCTTCCTATTCTTCCACGACCTCCCGTCACTGCATGTCCAATTTGACTTATTCCTCCTATTCCTCCCAATGCTTGCATTGCCATCATTGCTTCGTATGTCCCCATTCCCGATCCCGTTCCATATCCCATTCCCATTCCCATTCCATAATCCATCCCATATTGTCCAGCAACTTCTGGAAAAAAATCAAGCAGAAGATAAGAATTAAAGGATTATTTCCGGCTTATTTTCCAAAAAAGGCTTTTTTATGATTTTTTTACAGACATTTAAGATGAATGGGTATACAAATAATATATAATTGGATTAAGCAACTCTTGAAGTAAAAAAGGAAATTTGTTTATTATAATCTACATGACTTTTGCTACTGAAGTATACATGATTATATGTATTTTTCCAATTTTTTCGCGGATTTTCTCGTCCGAAAATAACACGAGGATTTTTTCAATAGGGCGTCGTTGACATTGACGCCATACCTTCTGCGCGGAATCGCGAAACGTGCTTAACGTGGCATATTGACGCAATAGAAGAGATTAAGCAACATTTGGCTTGATATTAAAGCTTAAAATAAAGTAAATATCATTTAGTAAAAGGTATATATTTATAATAATACTTACCAATAGGTATATTGAAGAGAAGATAGTTAAAGAGCAGAACAGCAGTAAAGAACATCATTTTCTAAGTGATAATTGTTCTCGAACAATTTCATGAACGTCTACTGAACATTTTTTATAAGATCGTTTCTTCTTATATTACATGCTCGTCACGTGTACAAGCATCTATTGTACATATTTGAATACCGCAGATTTATTATTTCACAATATCTGTATTTCGGAAATTTGATTTAGTGACCTAATAATGTATTGTTTTTTTGCGCATAGACAACTGATCAGTGCGTGAAGTATATTTATGACATTATTTAATCAATATGACATATATAATATTAAGTTAAAAAATTTTATCAAATTCGTGTCGATTTGATTTTTATGTCTTTTTTTTATGTATTTTAAAGCGTTGACTCTGATACTAAATTTGTTTTGTCTTATTGCTTTAACTTTTTTTTTCAACCAGCAATATTACGCAAAAAACAGTCATCTTTTTTTAATTTCAGCGCTAAGGATATGAAAATTGAACGTAGACTTACTTAGAAGACTTCAAATTAATTGGGAGGGGGGGTTTTATTTGTAAAATATGTATTTTATTTTAAATGAAATCCATATTTAATTTACATGAAAAACCTCATGTATTATGTATATTTATATATGCATATATAAATATCACTTTCTAGTTTTGTGCTGGGCATGATGTGCAGCATTTATAGCATGTGTAAGTGAAGGATGTAAAATATGGTCAGGAATTGGGTGATGAATTACATGTGTAGTTGTTTTTCCTCCGTGTTCCGGCGCATGATGTGCAGCTGGTGCATGATGTTCCACTACATTGTGATGTGCAGCTGGTGCATGATGTACAGGTTCATTGTGATGTACATTTGGTGCATGATGTACAGGTTCATTGTGATGTACAGGTTCATTGTGATGTACACCCGGTCCATTTTGTGCATGATGTATAGGTTCATTATGGTTTACTCCATTATATCCCATTTCATGTCCCATCCCATTGTGGTTCGGTACCACTCCATTATGGTTCATTCCCATTCCATTGTTCATTCCCATTCCATTATTCATCCCCATTCCATTGTTCATTCCCATCCCCATTCCATTGTTCATGCCCATTCCACCCATGCCCATTCCACCCATCCCCATTCCACCCATCCCCATACCACCCATTCCCATTCCATATGGATCCATTCCCATTCCCATTCCTCCCATTCCACCCATTCCCATTCCATTGTTCATATAACTCATACGTTCGAAAGCTTTTCCAAGTTTTCCACGACCTCCGGTCACTGCATGTCCCACTTGAGCTATTCCTCCTACTCCTCCCAATGCTTGCAATGCCATCATTGCTTCCATTGCCGTCTTTCCCGATCCTGATCCTGTCCCCATTCCACCCATTCCCATTCCCATTCCATAATCCATTCCCATTTGTCCTTCAACTTCTGAAAAAAAAAAATCAAACAAAAGAACCCAATTAAAAAAGTAGAATTCATGACCCTAGCGAAAGCTTCAGATTGAAATTCATTCCGAATCAATCCGAATTAATCCGAAACCCATTCAAAATTAATCGAAATTTTCATCCGTATGAATCCGCCAATTAGAATTAATCCGAACTTTCGTCTATTCTGACTTCTGACGCATTTTGTTTTTTTTTAGATTTTATTTTGTCCAAAAAATAGAAACCAATGTACAAAAACCGTTTTTTTTATTTTTTGATACCATTTATAGTAAAAAAATATCAAAAATCTCCCTCAAGAGATCATTTTGTAAATTGAAATTAGAAAAGCAGTTAAAACCGAGAATTAGGCCGAAAATGTCTCACTCATATTTTTTGCAGATTTTTTTTTGTAAAATTATTAATTGCAGAGGTTTTTGATCTTTTTTAAATTCTAAAATGCCATTAGTAAATAAATCATTTAGTAATTTACTTACCAATAGGTCCATTGAAGAGAAGACAGTTAAAGAGCAAAAAAGCAGTAAAGAACATCATTTTCTAAATGATTCTCGTTACTCTCGTATAATTTCCTCAGTGTCTACTGATGAATTTTTAAATGATCTGTTTTTTTTATATTAGCAGCTTGTAATCACGTGTATATAGATTTATTATTTTACAATATCTCTACTTCCGAAGTTTGATTTAGTAACACTAAAGTATATAAGTATAAAGTAAAGTCTATAGAAAACTGATCAGTGCTAGGAAGTATATTTATGACATTATTTATCCAACGTGATATATACAATCATAAGTTATAAAATTTTATGAAATTCCTGTTTATTTAACTTTTATCTTTTTAAACGTATTTTTAAGCGTTGACTTTTGAAACTAACCTTGTTTTTCATTTTGTTGCATTAATATTACCGGACATATTCAACATTTATAATGTTCATTTTTGAATAAAAAAGAAAACGTCATATTGCTGATAATATATATATTTTTTTATCAAGAAAATAAAACTATACATTACAAATATTGGAAATATGATTCATTCTGAACCAATCCAAAATTATCCGAATCATTCCGGAATTTATTTATCCAAACCAAAAAGTTTCATTCCGGTCTAATGCAAAGGACTTTATCAATCCGCAATTAATCCGAGGCTCATTCAATTTATGAGTTTATTAGAATTTTTCGAAATAATTCGGATTGATTCGAATACACCAGATTAATTTGGATCCGGATTAAATGTTCTGATAAACCGGGTTAATTAGGATTGAAAACTTCTTTCACGGAGAAAAATGGAAGTCAGCGATTTAGTAACTTTTACACAAATTATGTAAACAAAACTTTTATTATAAGACAGAGTCCAAAAATACAGTAATAATTCCTCAACAGATCAGTAATGATTACTGTATTTTTGGACTCTGTTTTATAATAAAACTTTTGTTTACAGAATTTGTGTAAAGGTTACTAAACCCGTGACTTTCATTTTTCTCCGTGTTTATTATGCCAAAAATACAGTTCTGTTTTAATTCGAGTGCGAAGAGTAAAGGTTCACTACATTTTTAATATTAGCGTATATTTATAAGTAAATAATGTATTTATTTTTGAAACCTGTTACACAATTAACTTACAATTAATATTAAACGTGCGTACGTTTTACATAGAAAGCTCTAAATTTATTAGGAAATGGGGTTTTATACGTATAAAATACGTATTTTCCTTTATATAAACAACCATGTCATTTACGTGAAGAATCTCAAATGACGAATCACTTTCTAGCCTTGTGCTGGGGATGATGTGCGGCATTTATAGCATGTGTAATGGAAGGATGTAAAATATGTTCAGGAATTGGGTGATGAAGTACATGTGTAGTCGTTTTTCCTCCATGTTCCGGCCCATAATGATGTCCAGCTGGTCCATGATGTTGCGCTTCATGGTGAGGTGCATTTGGTCCATGATGTACAGTTGGTGCATGATGTACAGGTTCATTGTGATTTACAGTCGGTCCATTCGGTCCATGATGTAGCACTTCATGGTGAGGTCCATTTGGTCCATTATGTACATATTCATTATGTCCGGCGCCATTATGGTTGTACCCATTATATCCCATTCCATTGTGGTTCATTCCCATTCCATTATGGTTCATTCCCATTCCATTATGGTTCATTCCCATTCCATTATGGTTCATTCCCATTCCATTGTTCATTCCCATTCCATTAGTGTCCATTCCACCATTCATACCATTCATACCATTCATACCATTCATACCATTCATACGTTCAAATATTTGTCCCATTTTTCCACGACCACCGGTCACTGCATGTCCAATTTGCGCTACTCCTCCCACTCCTCCCACTGCTTGCATTGCCATCATTGCTTGCATTGCAGCCATTCCCCCTCCCCCTCCCATTCCCGTACCCATTCCTCCACCCATTCCCATTCCTCCGTAGTCCATCCCCATCCCCATTTGCCCAGCAACTTCTGGAAAAAAAATCAAACAAAAGATCATAACCCATCAGCAAAAAAAAGCATTGATACGGATTGGGGCGAATTAAAATTTGAAATGCTTGTGAATGCATGTAAATCCTGTTTTTAACCCGTTTCCGAAGCTCATTAAAAATCAATCTGAACCTTTAATCCGAATGAAACTGTTTGGTTTGGACACAAATTCTTGAATAATTCAGACTGATTTGGAATAAATTTCAGTCTGAAGCTCTTGCTAGGGGCATTGAATAGAATTCGCCGATTTCAAACTCATGCGCTGTATTTGTAGGCATAGAAAGATTCAAAATTAAAACCTGTCTTGTCGAATCTACACTTATTGACACATTTATTGACAATATATAACTTATGATATGACTGATCATCATTCCTAAAAAATATTATACTGGGACCGATTGATTTTTGATCAATCCAATAGATCCCATTTCAGAATTATCATTGAAGCTGATTTATTTGATCGGTTCAATCGGATGTGACCTATATTGAATCCGATTAATCAAAAAATGATAATTCTCTGATAGGATTTATTGAATTGACCACTTATTTTGAAGGAATAGAACATTTTAATAAAAAATAGAAAAAAAAGTAAATAATATTTATTATTATACTTACCAATAGACACATTGAAGAGAAGACAGGTAAAAAGCAGAGCAGCTGTAAAGATCATCATTTTCTAAATGATTCTTGTTATTCTCGTATAATTTCATCAACGCGAAAGGCGCCTTATACTAATAAATTTTAAAGAGATTGTTGCTTAATATATTGTTTCCTTATTACTACACGCGGATATTACGGTGCTATATTTGAATGCTGAAGGTTTATTATTTTATGATATCTGTTTTTCGGGATTTATAGTAATATGGAGTATTTTTTCACAAATAGTTAAGTAATGAGTAACGGAAGTATATGAGTGATTCCATGTCATATTTACAACAGAAAAATGAAAAATAGAGTCGTTTCGAATATTTTTTTTTGCAATTCATATACCGAAAAAATAGACACGTATTTTTTTATTTCAACATGATATATGTTAACTTTTCAAGTTACAACATCTGAAGTAGAAAAAATTAAGGACTTTTAAAAATCTTCCAATACGTAAATCATTTCTTATATAAAACAATGAAATTTTCATGTAAAGTCAACTATTTATACATACACTTTAAATATAAACTAACATTCAAAGATAATGTAAGAAAGTAAAAGGTTGTTTGCATCGTAAAAAAATATGAATAAAGAGATCGAAAGAGTCTTTGCTTCGAGAACAAAGGATTATATATATTGACGGAAAAAAATTAATACCAGGCGATCGAAAGGAATGAAGATTAACGTAATTTAAACAATCGATATATCTAGTGTAAGCCTATAATATGCAATGTTTTCCGAATTATTTAATATTTAAGGAAATCGTAAATTGTACAGAATTATACAAAACAAACATGTTATATAATTTATTAATTTCTCAAAAATATCGCATGAAACTGAAAAACAAGTCTACACCGAACACAATTATGGTTTATGTTCAGGTTTTCCAGAGTGCTCCTCTTTTCCAGGATGTTCTTTTCCAGGATTTTCTTTTCCAGGATGTTCTTTTTCAGGATGTCCTTTTTCAGAATTTTCTTTATTTCCAGGATGTTGCGCGGGATGTTGCGCGGGATGTTGCGCGGGATGTTGCGGATGGTCATGTTGACGATGCCATTCTTGAGAATGCCATGGATGTTGCGCAGGATGTTGCGCGGGATGTTGCGGATGGTCATGTTGACGATGCCATTCTTGAGAATGCCATGGATGTTGTGCAGGATGTTGTGCAGGATGTTGCGCGGGATGTTGTGGATGGTCATGTTCACGATGCCATTGTTGAGAATGCCATGGATGTTGAGGTTGACCAGGGTGCTCAGGTTTTTGACCATTTCCGGGGCTAGACTTTCCAAGACGCATTACGTTACGTACACCTTTTCCAAAACGTCCTATCCCTCTGGAAGTAGTATTTCCGCCGCCATATCCCCCGGAATATCCTCCGCCGTATCCTCCGGGAGTTCCCATTCCCGTTCCCATTCCCATTCCCGTTCCCATTCCCGTTCCCATTCCCATTCCCGTTCCCAATCCCATTCCCGTTCCCATTCCCATTCCTGTTCCCATTCCCATTCCCGTTCCCATTCCCGTTCCCATTCCCATTCCCATTTCCGTTCCCATTCCCATTCCCGTCCCCATTCCCATTCCCATCCCAGTAGCTCCCGGATTTGGATAGGTTCCAGGATTTTGTCCTACTGCTCCAGGATTCGGAGAAGGTGCTCCAGTACTTATTGCGTTAGCTAAATCAGTACCAACTACGTTACCTAACCCAACTGCTGGACCCACTGGAACAAATTTAATTATTGATATTTGATGATAAATTAATGGATTTTTTTGCAATTGAGACGTATTTTCCACTAGCAAAACATCTCCCGGCGTTTTGCTTCGGATTTTAGAAAAATTTTAAAATGGTTCTATAGAAATTTTAAAGAATTTCAGGATTTTCCTCCCATTTTCAGTTTTTCCAGTGTTGCTCTTTAACAGGATGTTCTTTTCGAGGAGAATTTGTTACTGGATTTTACGTGTTTAACAAAATATTTAACACCTACCTATGGGCACAGCAGCCACATATGGTGAGCTCGCAACTATAAAAAGAAAATGACTTGCTTTAGTTGAATTGCATATTAATTTACAACAATCATAATATAAAAAAATTATTAATCTCACTCGAAGGTATAGCTTCTACGCCTTTTTTTATACCATTCCCAACTTTTTTAAAAAAATTGCCTATTTTACTTGGATGTGCTGAACATATTTCTGGAAAAAAACCAATATTTAGAGATTTATCAATCAAAGATGGAATATATACTTTACTACTTATACTACTAATAATACTCAGATCATGCACTTACCAATATGTGCATTGAAGAGAAGATAATTAAAAAGCAGAATAGCAGTAAAAGAAATCATTTTGTTAATTATTCTTCTCCCTGAACAAGTTCGTGAACGTGTACTGAAAAATGTTTGCAAGATCATTTGCTTTTATATTAAGCGCTTGTCATAACATGTACAGGAATCTATTGTAGGTACATATTTGAATACCGTATATTTATTATTTCATGATATCTCTATATACTTGCGGAAATTTGATTTAGTGACCTAATAAGGTATTATATTTTTCCCATAGACAACTGATCTGTGCGTGAAGTATATTTGACAATATTTAACCAACACTACATATAATACAAAGTTACAAAATTTTATCAAATTCGTGTTGTTCTGATTTTTTTTTATGTACTTTGAAGTGATAACTCGTTTTTTTCTTATTGCTTCTTTTTTATTATTGCTTTAATATTATCAGAGTAAGCCAATAATATGCAATGTTTTCCGAAATATTTAATATTTAAGGAAATTATAAATTGTACAGAATTATATAAAACAAACATGTTATATAATTTATTAATTTCTCAAAAATATCGCATGAAACTGAAAAACAAGTCTACACCGAACACAATTATGGTTTATGTTCAGGTTTTCCAGAGTGCTCCTCTTTTCCTGGATGTTCTTTTCCAGGATTTTCTTTCCCAGGATGTTCTTTTTCAGGATGTCCTTTTTCAGAATTTTCTTTATTTCCAGGATGTTGCGCGGGATGTTGCGCGGGATGTTGCGCGGGATGTTGCGGATGGTCATGTTCACGATGCCATTGTTGAGAATGCCATGGATGTTGTGCAGGATGTTGCGCAGGATGTTGCGCGGGATGTTGCGGATGGTCATGTTCACGATGCCATTGTTGAGAATGCCATGGATGTTGAGGTTTAACAGGGTGCTCAGGTTTTTGACCATTTCCGGGGCTAGACTTTGCAAGATGCATTACGTTATGTACACCCATTCCCGTTCCCATTCCCATTCCCGTTCCCATTCCCATTCCCATTCCCGTTCCCATTCCCATTCCCGTTCCCATTCCTGTTCCCATTCCTGTTCCCATTCCCATTCCCGTTCCCATTCCCATTCCCGTTCCCATTCCCATTTCTGTTCCCATTCCCATTCCCATTCCCATTCCAGTAGCTCCCGGACTTGGATAGGTTCCAGGATATCCTCCTGCTGCTCCAGGATACTGTCCTACTCTTCCAGGATTAAATGCGTTACCCATATCAGTACCAATTACTGTACCTAACCCAGCTGCTGGACCCACTGGAACCAGTTTAATTAACATTTAAAAATTAATATTTAATTCAATTGATAAGTGAATTTTTTTTAATCAGGGCTTATTTTCCACTAGCAGAAATGACATAAGCTTTGAAATTTGATTATTTGAGAACTTAGAGTCGAAAAATCAATTTTACAAAAATTATTGCTCAAGGTGGATTCGAGGCTTCCGAGCGACTGGAAAAACAACCTTATCTCCCCCATTATACTTACCTAATGGCAATGAACTCACATATGGTGACGCATCTTTCGCAACTATAAAAAGAAAACGACTTGCTTTAGTTGAATTGCATATTAATTTACAACAATCATAATATAAAAAAAATTATTAAACTCACTCGTAGGTATAGCTTCCAAGCCTCTTTTAATGTCATTCCCGACAGTTGAAAAGATTTTTTTTACATTGATTGGACTTGCTGAACATATTACTGTAAAAAACCAATATTTAGAGATTCATCAATCAAAGATGGAATATAGTTTATATTAAATAAATATTTAGAGTAACAAATAAAGTAATATTAATAATAATAAGAATCCTTTAGTAAAAAGTCATATTTAAAATAAACAATTAACTAACTTATTTAACAGGGTGGATCCTGGTACGGGTTCAGGGGGGGAAGGTGTAACTAGAACTGGTTATGGGAACATCGCTAAAAAGTTTGTGCAAAAAATCTGAACAGGGGGGGGGGGAGGGTGATGACCTCGTGGCTGCGCCCCTGGATCCGCACATGACATTTTTTAAAATAAAATTTTAATTATGCTTTCTAATAGGAAAAAAGTAAATAATATATCATAAAATATAAGATTTATTTGAGAATATAGATATCGCGGATATCGCATTAGGCTTTTTGCCTCATGGGTAGGTTTTTTTATTTAAAGATGTTATTAATACTTGAATTTTGAAAATAAAGAAAATTAAGAAATTTACTGTTCTATAACATTATATTTAAAATAAACAATTAAATAATTTATTATGGCTAATCAATTAATTTCATAATAAATAATTAGTCGGTTATTTCAAATAATACTATTATTTTTGGAAATTGGTTAAGTTTTTAAAATTTTAACCATGTTGGATAGGAAGGAAGAAATAAAATATCGTAAATTAATAAAATTTTTTTAAGAAGTAAATACGCCAGTTTACATCAAAATGCACATATAGTTAGTTGCACATCACATTTTTACCTTAAGTAAAAGTTTAAAATCTCATTGAAAGTGATTTGAATTGCATTAGTAACATATTATTTGCTAAGATTATTATTGTACTTACTTAAGCAATTATTGAATACCGTAAAGGTAAAGAGAATTATAAAAAACAATTTCATCGTTTGTGCACAAACGAAAATACTTTCATTAGAACATTCATAAAATCATACTGGTAAATTTTAAAATTAAAGCTGGTATATATGTATATGTATACAAATTTCAATAACGTACTCACTAAAAAATTATCTAAAACCAACTCTGAACGTATTACAAACCGGAGGTGAAAAGATTTATTACGAGATAACAGAAACTCATAAAATTTTTTATTGACGATTCTTTACCTAGTTTTACAGTGTGCAGACGGAAATGATCAAGTAATTTTCCTTTTATTTTGCACAACCAGATTAAAAAAATTTCTAAGTGATAATTAAAGTCTGGAGCCTAAACACACATTTCGTGTTTCTGAATTTTTAAAAATGTATAATTTTTCAAAAATTATCAAATACAACTACTTAAAATAAATTTAAATTTAATATTCCGTCTCGCTCTCTGATGGAAGTATTAATGAAATTAAAAATTTCTTTTTTACGTTTCCTTAAGAGAAAAAAAAACTTAGGAAAACAGGAAATAATTGTATAATCACAAAAAAGTCAAAAAAGAGAATAAAGATGATATTCAGTTTAGTTGATAATTGCGAAATGTTTGTTTAAAACCACGCGCCAGTTTTTTATTATGTATTGTAAATCTAATTAATGTCAACAAAGCGATTGTTATAATGAATGACGAATCACGAATACTATACGGAAATCTTATAATATAAGTGTTTTTTTTATAAAATCATGAAATTTTTTCGAAATGAATGAATGTTCTTTAATCCAAAATAAGTGTATGACTTGTATTTTGTCCTCTCGAATTAAATTGTTTTCAGAATTATTATAATTTGAATATTTAGGTTTCTAATGATAAAATTAATGAAAATTTTCGTTTTTCTTATATTCGAAACAATATAATCTCCATTTATATTAACGAATTATAAATATTTATATTTTATGTAAATAATCATCATTTTTATTGAAAGGAGGACGTTTCTTTAATTAAAAATTAAAAATCTATACTTTAAAGAAATAGAAGAACTCGCATCACAACATATTGTATTTCCAAAATATTTTTAGTACATAGGACAAAGTATTTTTAATTGTTTCATATATCTTCAGTAGATCTGTATAGATCTGTATAGATTTATAATTTGTACCATTTATTATGTGTTGTGGATATTCAGTTTCTAGATTGTGTAGGTGCAAATCTAGCCCTAGGTTCTCCAACACGGTTCCTTCCAAATTGTCGACGTGGAGGAGATTCAAGGGGTTTAACTTGTCCAGGAAGTATAGATCGTGGAGGCGGTTCAACAACCCTATTTCTACCGTGGTTTCTGGAACGACCATTTATTGGCTCAACTTCACCTATTACAGGGAATCTAGGTCGTGGAACACGTTCTGGACTTTGGCTTCGATTTCCAATTTGCCTTGGTGGTATCGTTCCATCTCAAAAACATAGAGAAATTTTAATATACATTGATATAGATTGAGAAAAATATGGTTGGTAAGGTGCTCTCTGAGAGGTACATCATTTTCAAATTATATTAAGAGATTGGGGCATCATATCTCAACAGCCTAATTTTAAAATACATATTTCATATTTATTATGTATTTATATTATTTACTTTTATTATTTATTATTTTTATACTTACGAACATCGAAGACGACCAACGCAAGTAGAAGAGCAACAATAACGAACTTCATTTTCTGAAGGTATAAATAACTAGCTTGCTTCAAATTTTCTATTAGAACTGTATACCTCCAGAAGAAGAATCTTTCATTTATATATAAGAAGAAAGATATTATCAGAAGAATTAGTTGGAAGTATGATATTGCATCACAAGATTGTAAATTAAGAGTATTATTTATTATCAGGGCGCGATTTCGCTATTCATCCGATAAAGCTGCCCCCTCTATAGCATCATCTACCTATAGTTATTTACCACGTATTTTCGATACAGTTAATAAAAAATGTTGTATTTTGTAAAATGCTTTTATTTGATATTTCAAAAGTACAAATTTATAACGAGACTAGACAGCTACCGACTGTTTTACCAAATAAAATTTACCTTAACTACACAGCATTATCGAATATTACTTGATATCTGCTCCAAACCTGATTAGTTTTTAATTAAGATATAATATGACAAATGGCGTAAAATATCTTCGATGATATTTTGTACTACATCTCTTCAATAAAATCACAATTTACACAACGAATACTGTATAGAATGATTTTTACCCAACTAATTCCGTGTAAATTTATATCCGAACATATATAGCTTCGGGCAAAAGAATATCATCAAATGTTTCGAAATTTAATCTACAATAAACATTGATTACGCAATGGCTAAATTACAATGATATGAAGCTATCGAAAGTTCTGGTAATTAATAATTGTGAACTAGGTAAATTAAAATCTGATATAGTTCGCTCTGTATCTTAATTCTATTTACATGAATATTGAAACATAAATTATAAAGGTACGCTCAAAAATTAAAAGTACAAAAATATACAAATTGGCTGTGTGCATTAGAAAAGCTGCAAAGAAAATAGATAAAGGTTTAATCGGCGCAATAAAGTAAGAATAAAATTATCTCAAAATTTTTTATATACAGAGGCACGGTCGTTGGGCCTTCGACACAAAAATGATATTATCACATGGATAGAATGTCAATTTCATTTTTATAATTAATCATTTTATATAATTGTATTTACAGTAATAACTGAAACTCAAGTTTATTAAAAAAAAAACTTGTTTCTTTATGAGTTTGTTATAGCGTTTGTCAACAATAATGTTACAATACAAAATGGATTCCAAAATTGTACAATTGTAAAAATAAATGTTTACAAGAATATTTTATGTTGATAGACTTGAGTTTGTTGGAATTTTATACACATTTATGAGGAAAATATAAAGTATATATGTATGTTTATATCATGCGACGACTAACAGACCAGGCAAGAAGCAAATAATTGACGAATTCATTTGAAAGATTACAAATATTCTGACATAATAAGGATTAATAACAGAAATCGTAAAAAGAAAGGTCACTTTCATTTGCTTGGTCTTTTTCTCCTCCCAGCGACTTACAATTAAAGTGCTATACATTTTTCTTCTGATTTTACACATAGTAAAAATATAATATAGGACATTATTGTGGTTCTCCTACAATTTTCGGAGAAAATTTCATATCAATTTACGTTAAGTTAATCCATTTGATTGTTATTATTGAAATTCTTAAATTCTACAGCTAACTTTGATTACAATACATAACTATACCACAATTTCATCGGTCTATTTGCGCTACTTATTGTTAGTATAGTTACGAAAATGCCATTGATTCACAAATTACAGCAAGAATGGCTGTAATAGAATTTTCACTCAAACATTTCTAATCATAATACAAATTTGTTCATTTCACACGAAATAGAATACATAATTTTCTAAATAGAATTGCTACTTTGAAACTTTATCTTACGTTTTAAGAAAGACATTTAATAAGTAAAAGAATGAAATCAGCAGCTGGACTATTGGTAAAAGAAATCTTTTATTATTAAAGTTTATTATATTATATTTTCAGATCCAGCTAATCGTTTTAAAATTTAGAACTAATTGAAATTTAATCACCCCGTTTAGAAGTGTTAAAAATAAACTCACTTTTGAATGTATTTTCATAAATAAATTTATAATTATACCAATGTAGATGAAAATATTTATTTTGTAACACATGCACAGAATTTCCTATTTTTGAGGTATGTATAGTCACTATCTAGCTTTTGCACTGGCGCACTTCGATTCTAAAAAATGCGTGGTTTTTTATGGTAACATATTTTTGTAAATATAACATATTTTTCAAACTCACTTCAATTTTTAATTTTTAAAAAGTTA
This sequence comes from Synergus umbraculus, assembly GCA_900474325.1. Lineage (NCBI taxonomy): Eukaryota > Metazoa > Arthropoda > Insecta > Hymenoptera > Cynipidae > Synergus > Synergus umbraculus. The sequence continues at coordinate 58,569 of UCOK01017962.1, read as the reverse complement.
AGAAAAGCAAAAATTAAAAAAAAAATTCTTCTTATTTTCATTGTTTTTTAAATTGAAAATTCCATGCATTTCTTACAAAAAATGTGTGTAACAGATGCAGAAGGTAGGCAGTTACAACTCTTGTGAGATTTGCCAACGGCTCATCTTCGGCTCGTTTCCGACCTTTTGGAACTGCCCTCTTTCCGCACTTGTTGCACAATATACTATTTTTACTTTTTATATAGTTTCATCTTTCGTATATTTTACTGAAGTTTAACGGTAGTAATTATCATTAAAACTCATTAAATAAAGATCACTTCGAAATGAATACTATACGACATTAGCTTATTTTTGTATGGTCTTTTCTCATGTTAAGTTACTAGGACGTAGTCGTGGTTAATAAACGTTAACATATTTGATACGCATAATTAATGAACTGTTTGAAGCAATCTGACTACTCTAACAGAAAAAATATAGGTAGCCCAATAGATATATATTTTAAAACTCTACTTTCTGCACAATAAATATTTTCTCTTCTAGCAGGCTTGATGATCGTTATTGTCAGCGTATAAAATGTGTTGGGCACGTTTTTTTCTATAAATATGATTTCAATAGAAATACGTACATCCATTGAGATGCTGGAGTACCAATCTCACCTACTGAATTCTGGAAGTGGCTTTGCGATGCCTTCGGTGTAAGCTTTATGGACTGCTTCACACACGAATCTATATTGACTCTGCAATTCAAAAATGATATTTTCAATATTACATTGTTCAGAATTGGTAAATAAAAAAAATAAAATATATAAAAGTCTACTAATTATCGTCCGTAAACTTCTTGAAATTACTTACAGCATTTTGAATCATCATTGCTCGTTGATCCCTCATAGATCGAACAATATCTAGAGGATATACAGGCTGATTGGCTTCGATCAGACACAAGGCAGTTTCCATCAGTACTAGAACTCCGGTTCGTCCTATTCCTGCAGAACAGTGGACAACCGCCGGTTCCACAATTCCTGTTCGAGCTGCTCGTACACGTTCAGTGAACGTCGTAAACTGTCTCCAGTCATTTGGGACTCCGTGATCAGGCCACCCACAATACTGCATGTGTGTTATGTCCCTCTCTTCACCTGTCTGTTTGCAAAGAAAGCGAAGATATTAAATTTAAAGTCGACTGTCTGGAAAGTAGATCTTATAATTATAATAAAAACTTTTAAAAAACTTACATTGATATCACGTAGTATAAACTCTCGGAAGACAAACGTATCTTCAATGTTTTCTGCGGTAGATGTAAGTGTGAGATTTCTTAACGTTAGGGTTTCGTTAAGAAGAGGCCAATATTGATGACACTTTGTTCTTCCGCGTTCTACTAGCGTGGTCAGCATTACAACTAGAGTGCTGCCAGCTTCCAGAACCATTTGCCAAAAATCCGCTACCGTAGAAGATAAAGGACCTTGTGTCGCGATATATCTATTAATAATACCCGAACCTGGTATCTCCATGTTTACATAATTAGCGTTGATGTAATCACCATTCACCGATCCCATCAAAATTACACGTGTTACGTCATCTGTAATTACTCTTGGTTAGTTAATAAACTCATCAATGGAGAATTACACAGCCAGAAAAAGAAGTCAAGAATCTTTTCGTACACCATTATAATCCTATGTATTTTAAGGCGTTTGAGATCAAAATAGTAGCTCGTCATCCGGGAAATTTTGTAATACAATGGTCTCCAAAAAAGTTCTTGACTTTTTTTTGTGTGAGGCTGTGTTATCTATTCTTAAACCTTTTTTGGGACTAGAATTATACTCACAAGGTGAAATATCTCTGTATCTGTTCTTATTTTGATTTTCAGTCTTCTTGGATTCCAATGAAGTCAGTTCTGGATTTTTTCTATAAAGTTGCTCATATTGTGCAATTAGAGCTCCGCTGGCTAGGCCGTCTGCAAGTAGAAGCATTGACTGCGCCAGGGCGTCGGATCCAACTGCTGTGTGTGGTACATCTGGCACGTATCTAATAGAAGAGAAAGTAAAATAAGAGATTCATGATTAATAAAGTCAATCACAATTTTTAAGGTATCTACTTTTATTACAAATTTCGAAGAAAGAGTAAATCTGAATAGTTTACCTATAAGGAGGTTCTTCTTCCGAATTTTCATCATTTCCAGCAAGTGCATTGTACAAAGCATTAGGTCTTACTATCAATGTTAGTTCACCAGTGCCAGTATCACGAGACTGGCGAATTAAATTGACCACGTGCTCATGTAACATTCCGTTTACATCTATTCCATTAATGTAAACAACCTGAAGGATAAAAAACACGATTAAAATACTGTAAGTTTATTTCAGAATTGTCTAAACTGTTTGTGAAGAATTTTCTTTAATTGCTTAAAATTAATCTCGCACCTGATCGCCTTCATTTAATTTAGGGTAACAGCGATCAGCAGGTGTATTTGGCGCAACACGAGACACCAAAATGGGCATTTCTAGATCTAGTCCACCTTTTACGTTAAATCCGAATCGACCTTGATCATCTGGTGTTAATCGAATTGTTACCAATCCGTCTTCCAGAATCTATAACAAATCAAATATTTTCATGAAAGATATATATAATACATATTCCTTCTTACTCGTTTGAATTAAATAAAAATTGGATGTGTATCTTACCTGTGGAGCTGGCGAACTTGTAGGTTCACTATAATCCGGAATATCATAGATATTCCTTTCAGTGGCCGTATCTTCGTCTGCGTAACTTATGACACGAGATCCTAAAACTGGAGAAAACGCGCCTCCTTGCGTATGTGTTCCAGTAATTTCGTCTCTAGCAGACAAAAAACCTCCCTCACTAAAAAGTAAAAACAAGTAATAAATTAAACACGTTTATGAAAATATATTAATGCAAATTAACGTATATATTGTATAAATACGAACTCATCACTGGGATTTCCTTCGCCCCAAGCCTGCCTCGGTTCACGAGCACCAAGAGATTGAACTTTATTGTCATAAGGCCTTGGTGGTCTTGCCGGAGGTAGAGCTGCTTTTCCTTTTTCTTCGATAATAGGACCTTGTGTTATACCATGTACTAATCGCTTGCTTGGAGATCTGCATGGAACACTGCGATCAATGTTACTGAATTTCACATAAATAAGCACATTTGTATCTTTGAAAATTTTATCTTATTACCTTATAAATGTCCTCTCTACTCTAGCACGGTGTTTTCCATCTTCCACTGTCTGGAACTCCGTGCGACCAGAATATGTAAATCGGCTGCTTAAAGTCAGTGGAAATCGACGCGGTCTCATTTTCGGACTATGAAGTCTGAAGAAAGTGTGATGCTCTACACAGGCCTTCCACAAATTTTTGGAACTACGATATGTTTGCATATTGAAACCCAATAGAGTATCATAATTTTCTGACTGCAAAAGAAATACATTTGCATTTAAAATTATTTATACTATAATTCGACAGTTTTAAATTAATCTCGAAATTCATTTGGAAAAACATACCTGTTCCCTTCTAAGCTGTATAAAAAACTGCTTGCGCTTGAAAGAAATTTTTACAATCTTTGACCATGAAAATATGTTGATTCTTATGTTGTTTTGGAAAACGACCAAGCCTATCGATGTCACGCCTAATTGTATTTCCTTGTTTGTAGAATCCTGTTAAGTTAAAGTATACAAATTTATCACAAAAGTTTTTTATGTAGTAATAATTTAGCGAACCTTACAATTTGTAAGATTGATATTTCGCCACACGCAAAAAACTCTTTTTCGGAGAATAATGCTAATTTGTGTGGCTGTATATTCAAATAAAAATAAAAAGATTATTTAATAAATAAAAGCATATTATCAAATTAAAGACAACAACAAACATGCATACCCTTGCCTTGTGTAATTCGACTCCGTACATGTCAAGCCGTTTTGCATGATCCAAAAAGTTAAATTCAGCATCTGCTGGTAGCTGCCCCCTAGAAAAAATATAAATTTATTAATTCAAATTACTTTTGAAAATACAGTTTGTTAGCTAAAGACACATACTTGTGTAGTTTATGTAATTCAGCAATTTTCTTCTCCATTTCTTCAGTTTGTCCGGGGATTAATTGCAGGCGGGACAAATAGCCAGCGCCATGTTCTTCTGGAAGATAATCTCCTAACTCAGCTACGTGAAAAAAAAAAGAAAATTTAATATCAACTAGTTGAAATACAGTTTTATAGGAAAATTTAATAATCCGACAGTATTTACGTACATTGGACAGTATAACTGGCTATAAGACAAGCCGTAGACGGAGGTAACTGAAGCCTTCCTTGAAGAATATCTCTTCTAATTTGCAAATAAAACTGATACCTAGTGTACTCTTCCTGCAACTTGCTTGGATCGGATACATAAAATTTTACTCTGAAGAAAAACTGCCCACCTAAAGTACAAAAATAGCTTGTTAGTGTCATCCTGACTATTTTCACTAATCATTTTTTTCTCTACTACAAATGAGAATTATTAAAAGCTATTTGTTATTAAATTTACAAAGCATGATCTTTACCCTTACTTCTTATCTGTTTCTTCACCGGTTTTGAAGGGTCTAGCCACCTCTGTAAAAAAAAAATGTTAAAAATAATAAAACCGTAACGAATTTTTGCAAAGAGATTAAAAATCAATAATATTTTGTACTGCTAATTATTTTTTTACACACCATCACATCTGGATTAGGACATGTTGATGTTATGGCCCCATTTTCAGAATATTGAAGGCCAAAATAATCTTTTTCTACTAGTTCCAAATGTTGAAATACCAGATCCAAGAGAACTTGTCCTTTTGCTCTTTTCTGTAATAAAGTTTCTTGTTAAGTTAATCATTCTTCTTATATCCGTGCCTCATAAAGCTATGTTGAAATAAATATAAAAGAATGCAATTTATCTAATTTATGATATAATAAAACATACATCTAACTGAAAAGTGTGTTGAGTATCATCAAGAAAAACAACAGTTGCAGAAAGAGACTTCAGCCTACGATCTCGCGCCAGTTCTGCACCTCGGACGTGGTAGCTCCCACTGGAGCCACTCAAAGCTCGTCGTGATACACTTTCAATCATCTCAAGAAAGCAAAGGTGTATCAACCACCTTCGCGGCACCACCTCTCTGCCAATGTGTCCACCTAAATCACGATTAAATCAAAAACAACAGTTAGTATTATCAATTTACACATTTATTTGTTTCTAACTTGTTCTAATTAACTCAGTCTTTGATATTCTTTATATATACTTCGTATAATTTTATTTAAATATAAATGTGCAACTAGTTAGTTTGTTTTAATACATATAATAATAATAAGCTAAAATTTATAAAAAGTACCTCTCCCTTATCTGCCGAATGTTATTAACTCGAATTACTTGTTAATTTGTTATGTTAATTACATCAGAAGTCAACAAGGATCAACAAGCATATTAAATCTTACCTTTCTATATTAAATTTAAACAAAAATAGTTTTTGTTCTACAAAACAAACTGTTCTAAGGTTATGTGCAGTCATGTGTTCGTTCCGGTCAAATAAATCTATCATTGAAAGACGTTTACGAAATTGAAGCCACAATTAGTGTATTTTTTATTTCAAGTGAGTAAAAAAGGAATAATTACATTCCGCTGATGCCATCAACACTAAAGTTATTAAGATTTTCTACAGTCCAGTAAGTTATGTAACTTTGTAGGTACTATTAGAGTGTATGTTGAAGTAATGTAGAGCAGAGTATTCTCAAAATAGTTTAGACATAAAGCTAATCTGAATTCTCGCGAATCTGAATTTCTCTGTTGGTAACTCTTACTGTGAATTCTGGTATTGAAGGTAAAATTTTTAAAATAACAGCGTTCGTAAGATGCAGTTTTGTACATGCAGTTTGTAAAATTCATTAAAATGGAGCTTGCTATTATTAAAACTCTTATTGCAAATTATCTATTCATTCAAAAATATTAGATCATCCTTTTCCAAAATGCAAATTCATGTAGTTAAGCAGGAACAGTAGATGTGTCAACAATAAAAAAAAAACAAACAAAAGGATGTGCTGTGGACAAATTCCGAATGCTCATATCAACCAAATATTTATTTTATTGTTTTGAAAATTGTCACTACACGTAACAATATCTTTTTCAAAAAATTTGAGTGAAAAATAAATATACTGTTCAGTTGACAGTTCGAGACTTCAGGTAACATAACAAAGAGTCGAATATTACTTACATTCATGATATTTCAACGCAGAGCCGTTTGTGAAACTTCTATTTAATAAAGATGTTTTCTGTAAAAGAATTATTCACTTTTATTTACGAACAATAGAAACTAAGTTTTTAATAATTTAAAAACCACTGACTTTAGTTTAAAGGAATCACTCAATCACTTAATAATTTACTATCGAAATTTCATTTGCAACAGAGTACCGACAATTGACTCGACCTTGTTTCAAAATTGCCTCAAGCTCGTAAATTCTTGAAAATATGTATATGTATCATTAACGCTAATCGATTGTTTCGTACGAAGATAATAGATTTTTAGCAATTAACAAGATCAGAGTCTAGAACTGGGTCTTAGCTTGAACAATCACCAAATATTTTAACAAAAATAAAAATAGTTACAGAAGAATTTATATCAAGTGCTTGGTTTTCAATGGTTGTTTCACTCACGTCACTCACGAGAAAGCTAACAACCACTATGCTGTCAAACGCATTGTAGAGCGTCGATAACAAATAATAGATAGTCAATATATTCCTGTGAGCACACTAATTCGAGAAAATGTTTGTTATTTTTCAGACAAGAGAGTATAAATTAATTTTTAATTAATAAACATCTAATGAACTCGAACAGCCAGAGTGGGAAGGTGAGATCACTCAACACTCATATAGAAAGGATGTTTAGTCTCTTTATACGGTTTGTATTGGGACCGCCTGGTGTCGCCACTGAGGGACGCGGGTTATTTTGATTTTAGATATACATACTATAATATTTTCGTAATAAAACGGTTTGTTGCAAATTTTCATTTTTACTATTATAGGATTTTGGATGCTAAAAGGTTGAGAACAATCTAAAATCGATTTTCAAATAATTAGACTTTAATTATTTTACAAAGATTGGTCAATTATTCGAGCTCGCTCCTGTTCGCAGCGCCACGGCTTTCGTGTGAACTAAATACAAAACGATAAGAGAAATATTAAGACGGGAACATTGTAAATGGGTAAAAATTGAATTTAATAGTTAAACTTTATATTAATTTATTATTAATCAGACAATTTTGATGATTTTAATTTGTTTAACAATTTTTTAATCTCATGTTGCAATATATTAATAAATAAGAACTAAATTCCTTAATAAAATAGTTTTGTCTAAGATCCATCAGCAGGTAGATTTTCAAATGATTTTTATTTTCATTTTGATATGCTTTAGATTAGAGTTAGTTTTATGTACAGTTTCATAGTCTCTATTCAGTAACACATCAATCTATAATGAATACGTTGTGTGAGCTGTAAAAAATATGTACTCTTAAAGGCACAAAACTTACATATTAAATAAGTATATAAAAAAAATAAATCTAAAATAAGCTAAAATTGACTAAGATCTAAAATGATTACCCTTTCTTATTAAACTGCTTAGGACTCGAAAGTGTGATTAACTGCACCCTACGGGGAGTTTTAACAGGTGGCAATTCAATTTTTTTAGGTGTAAGTTTACTCGTTGTTTTAGCACCATCGGTATTACTTTCTTCGTACACCAATTTTATGTCTTCAGTATCCTCACATATATCGTTAGCACAAACTTTTTCACTAACTTTGTCCTTTATGTTAACAATTTCCAGTTTTTTATCGTCACTTTCTGCATTCTCGTTCGATTTAGAATCTGCAGGAAGATCAGTTGTTTTTATATCACATTTACTGATATCAATGTCCATTGCATCACAGTCTGGTTCAATAAAAGTAGCCGGTGTTGCAGGTTTGGTTGGCGTTGTATGATTTGAAGATTTTTTAACTTGTTTTGCGGCATTCTTCAAGCCTGGAGGTGTCATTGCTTTGTAAATTTGTCCTAATTCGCCGTCCTGAAACTGGACTATAGAACAGTAACCGTCTGTTGAAGATACGATTAGAATCTTTCCTTCCGAAGACCTGGAATGGAAAACGAAAGTGTTAGGTAAATGAAATGAATAATTTTATAATAAATGTATATTTGTGAAGAATAATTTCCAATTTTAATCAATGATTAACTTACCAAGCAACATCTGTAAGTCTCGTATAATGGATGTTGGAAATAACTGCAATTGGAGAAGTTTGTTGTGTATCATAAAGGTAAACAGATCGTTGTGTGGCCACAGCGAATACCATTCTGTATGGCAACGGAATCACAGAAGTTGGTCCATTCTCTCGTAATTCGAAATATAAGGGACAGCAGCGAACGGCAATTGTCGAATCATCCAAAGAAGGTAAAACCATAATTGGTCTAAAAAAATAAAATTCATTATTTTTAAGATTTTTACCAGTTTCTTGCAGCTATATATTCAACTAGCAAAAATTATCCGGCGTTGCTCAGGAATCAGTTTTATATACATATACATAATATAAATACGCTTACTCTTTTAAATTGTGTCTAGAAAATACGATAGTGGCATTGGAAATTCTGTCCGCAGAATCTTGTGGCTCAATAATTCCAGAGGGAGCAATAATGAGCGATCCATCAGGTGTAAACGTTAGTCGTCGGAAAAACGACTTGAATGTATCGTCATAAAATAAACGAACCATTTTCCCTTCGAGAGGATGACCGGGAGGTGTTGGTATTTTTGCCTTGGTTACGCGCTGAACGGTTTTCTTTGTATTGAGATCGACTAATCGACACTGTCTGTAATATCAATGTCAGTTATTGAATATAAAAATGCATAATTGTAGTCAAATTATTATAGTACATAAATCAATTTTAAATCTAAAAATTTTTAATTACCTGTCTGTGCTTAACGTACAAACATACTGATTGCAAGGATCCCATGCAACTCCTTGAACAAATCCTTTATAGTCAGATAATATGCTAGTACTTCGTCCTTTCTGTACGTCCCATAAAATAGCAGTATTATCTACTGAACCCGAAACAAGGGAATTTGAATCTGGAGACCAACTTATATCGTATATGTCTTCAAGATGGCCTTTCAAAACTTTCCAGGATGTCCATTGTTCCTTATTAGTATTTTCTTCTCCAAGGAACATAGGGAGATCAGACTCTTCCCGTTGTTTCCATAGTATAATTACAGATTCTAAAAAGATAAATGGTTGATTATAATATTTTATTAAGTTAAAAAAATATTGTAAAGTAGTATAATTTACTAATATACTGACCATCGTCTCCAGAGGCTAGAATTTCAGCAGAAGGTGAAAAACGTACAACGTTGACTGCTTTCTGATGACGTTCCAAATCTGCTACACATGAAACTATCGCACCTCCGGTGTCATTTACTACTAAATGCCAAATCTAAAAAAAATTCAAGACATTTTTTACATTTCTCTTTGCGTATATATTTTGCAAAATGTCATTATTTTCAAAATTGAAAAGCAGTATTATAAATCCATATTAATTTATTAATTTATTCAATACATTTTTAATGGTTTAAAATTTCATTCAATTTTAAAAACTATAGTCTGTAGACAATTAATTTTACTTGTCAAACAAAAAAAAAACAGTAATGAAAATATGTAAACAAAAATTTTAATTTATATTGACCTGTTGATTTCATAGTTTCGAAAAAATTAAAATTTTGAATATGCTTGAAAGTTCCATTATTATAAAAAAATGATTTCCTGCTTCGTTAAAATAATAATATTAATAAAAATAGGTGTTAAAATAAAGTTAATTAATTACCAAGACATGAGAATCTGCACCTCCAGTGACAATTCTCCAACAACAATCTTGTGAAGAGTTTTTGAAGTTTCCAGTCTGTACGTCGATACTTAAAACTGGGTCTCGATTGTGCCACGAAATTTCAGGTATAGAGCACTTCATATTTGTTAAATTAAAGACAAAACCTATATAAAATAAGGAATAAATTAAAGAAAAAGACTTTTTATTTGCTTCTCAACAATGTCTAACCTATATTTTTGATGTTCAGGGTGTTCACGCCGGGACGCGCGCGTTTCTGTCTTCGGGAAAAGTCGGAAGATTTCGTGAAGCTATGGAGCCATTTTGGAACGACTAACCAATCAGAAATTCTAATTACCAAAAATAATGTTTTGAGGATTTAGCGGGCTAATTCAAAAGTTAAAATTGGTGTAGCTACGGTGTAAAATATAATTCTGAAAAGACAATAAACTTTCTAATTACCAAAGATAGTGATTATCTTTAAGGGTATGTGTTGCTTACCTTATGAGCAAATTTAGATGTGATACTTAGAAAAATTTCTCCAACTTAAAAAATGCAAATTTTCTATTATTTAATATATTTTCTGGCAGTATATTAAACTGCATGGCACGAATAATAATTACAATACAGTATATGTACACATATTCATCTTAAAAATTAGTATAGGTAAAAAATATTACATACCAAAGGCTCTAATTATTATTACAATATAGCTAGCATATTAAAGATAAATTTTGTATAGTCTTATTATATTTTTCAACTGCACAAAATAGTGCATAACAGGAATCTATTTGAAATGTTTGAATTTAAGATTTTATAAAAGTCGTTGCACCCACGATCTTTTTCTGTAGAAATTTTCCAAATGATGAGGAAATTTTATTTCTTCAATCACTGTCATCTGTATTTCGTGGAGCTCGAGTCAATGGACGTCGACTGTCTTCATCGGATCCATAAATCACCTCTTCATCAGAATCATTTATCATTGAAAACGATGGATTATCTTTTGTTATGGACGAATCTGTTGATTAAAACAATTTTAAATTAGAAAATTATTGAAGCTCATTAGCTCACGTATGTGAGTATTTGGAACTTAAAAAAAATATATAAATATCCTTACGCTGAGAAAAGTATTAAGGACGTTGAATCAACGCCCTTGAAAAAAGTAAAAAGATCTCAGTTCGAAGAAGTAGATCAAAGAAAATATTGCATAAACTTACGTTGGCCGTAGACTTGCTGAACAGCAGGCGCATATACATAAGCCATAGTATAAAGATAAAAATTTAGGAGACCGTAAAGGGCCATAAATTGGGCTGAAGTGTGATAATAAGTTGAAAGGCGAGAGGCAAAACTATCTTCAAATACACCAGCTCCGAATTTCCGAACTGTTACTAAAGCACAGACACCTATGACAACCGCAGCTAGCAGCGTCAGAAACCTCAACCGAAGATCTGAAAAGTAATTCAAATTATTAGAGATGGTTTCAAATAACTATTTTAATTTTTATTGTGACCCAGATAAAAGGATATCCTTGAAAAGCATCTAAAAATTATAAAATAGGTAATCTATCTTTAATTACCAAAGAATGGCATTGATCTCAGTTCACTGTAAGCTCGTAGTATCAACAAAATAAGATAAGCGCCATAGATTCCTCCCATCGTAAGGAAAAACACCTTGAATCCCTATAAAAACATATTTTCAATTAGTCTTTAATTCAAATCTAATTCGGTTTTCTACGTTCAAATTCTAGAAAACGTAGAAAACACTTTATTCAATAAATATCTCATCTGGATATAAAATATTTTTTTTTATTCTCACGTAATAATTAGAAGTGTCCAAGATGTAATTATACGTAGGATCTTCAAGCTCTGTACACCTGAGCCAAGTCGCCAAGGTGAGACCAGCTCCCCATAATAATCCAACGATTAGTAATTTTGGCAAATAAAACGTAGCGATTCGTCTTTCATTCTGTAATTAAATATGTCATTCTTATTAGCAGTTATCAGTAGTACAAAATAAAAAATAAAAACATTTTGTCGAAACTATAAATAACTTTAAAAACTCCACACATGAAATTTATGAAGCCTTGAAAAATTTCGTTCTGGTAGATTCAATATAAAGATATAGACTTCATAATCTTGAAAAAAAAAATATTACCTGCCGCAAACCATGGTAAACGCAAAGCCAAAACATTAAAATTGCACATAGGAATGTTGTCTGAAGTACTGCATCTAGCATTCCAGGAATCCAAGAATTTACCAGAAATATCATTGGAAATAGCGGATCTAGAGAAAATATAAATTAAGTTTAACGTCCTTAAATTAAAATAGAATTAATGAAAACATTACAAAATATAAATTAAATCAAGAAACTTACTGTTGTAGAGTATAAGTAGTGGCAGCAAAAGAGAAATCCATTTTTGTTCTATCGACCAATCGTGAACATGATACTTTCGAAGAGAATGGCCAAACCAACACTGAAAATATTAAAGTCGTCTCAAAATCTAATTCTAAAAATTTAACTTAACTAATAAGTAATTTGCAATATTGAAAATATTTGTACCGTCACTACAAACGTTGCTAGAAGAAATATGAGTCTGAACCAAATCTCGATTTGCGTAAAGGCTGGATTGTAGTTCTTGAACTGTAAAAAAACAAGCAAAACACATTTTCAATTCTGATAAAGAAACCTTCAAATTATTGTTCGATGCTTCACTCAGTGCTTACTGACGTAGAATGTGAGGTCCCGTATCGTATAACGTTGATGAAAACTCTCTAATCCATGGAATCGAACAGTAATTATATAATGACTGAAGTGCAAAAATCCAAGATGGGCTACCACAAAATCTTCGCAATTTTGCCTTTCGCACTTAAGGTGTCGCGTTCTAAAATTTGTATTTATTAATTTAAGTTAGAAAAAGAGAAAGTTAATTTTGTAATAAAAAAAAGGAAATAGTTACCTATTATGTCCTGACTCTGCAGTTAAAACTGGTTCCAATTTACGGTCGGGGGTGATTCCGTCTATTGAAACACTCACTTGAAAGCTTTTATCATACCTCTCATCTGGAATTAAAATTATAAAATGATTCTTACTATCTTAAAAAGTTTACAAAACATTTTGATGATTCTTTATTGATAAAATTATAACTTACCATCAGTATTCAGAGTAGACAATTTTGCAATGACCCAAAGTTGTTGACTGTAGGTCGAAAGGGCAGGTGTCTTCATAATGAAAGGCCCAGTGGCCATTTCACTGCCATTTGGATGGGCTTTTTGCTCACTGGTTGAAGTGATCGGTGGACCTTTTTCAATCACAAATATTTTCATTTATTATTTTAAGGGTGTTGGGTTTAAGTTTTGATTTCAAAATTCTAACTCCTCATTTTAATCAACAAGTATTATAACTAGATGTTTAAATAACCAGAGCCAAAAATTAAAATTACCTGTAAGTCCAATGAAGACAGCTAATCCAAAGCATGCGAAAAAGGCAACGAAGACCATGACGAATTCTCTTTTATGCATGGAATACAGTCGCATTTGGACAGACCTAAATTATAGAGAAATTTGAATTCATGTTTTGAAAGTATATTTTTCTGACAATTTTAAAAACAATTAACTGTAAAGAAGCTAATTATGAGAATATAAAATTACCTTTCGCAGCGATCGTGATGATATGCAGGTGCAATATATTTGTTAAATTCGCTGAAGAGATCACTACATTGGAATAATGCATTTCTAATCTTGAGATTTAACCCAGACGCTGGAAGATGGTAAGAATATCCTAAATTCGAACTGCCCATCTTCATTTTCATTATTTGCAACACCTTCAAAATCAAAATTTAAATTATTAAACAACATGGTTCTCTTTATTCTTGAAACTGTGTTTAAAAAAATATAAACTTCAAACGTCAAATTGTAAATTGTCAGTTCAAAATAATTAATTACTAAGTTCATACCTTATAAAAAGAAAAGCAGATCAAGTTATGCAAATTTAAAAAATTCCATTTATACGTATACTTACTACAATAAAAGAAAACATAAAACAAATTAAAAATAAAAATAAATGTACCTATTCTGAGTTGTCCTTGGCACTGTTTTTATCAGCTCCAGATGTCTACTTAATACTAAATCACCTATTTCTCATCATTAAAACCGCTTTTAGAATTATTCGAAGGGGTTAACATGACTTTATATAGATTTTATCAACAACCTGGGAGTCTTCTTCTGTAATTTTACTTAGATTATCTACAAACAGTGAGGACGTTCGAATGGAAAGTGATATTCAGTACAATTATGGCGCGGGCAGAAACCAGACTCAGCGGCGCACATTATTGATTTTTTTACATTTCCTAATCCTAGGGTTTCGTTAAGATGGAAACTAGCGCTATCCACGGGAAACTAAGGAAAATTCATAGTAAAATTAATTCTCTAAAAGTCGGTTTTGTTTATTTTTCATTTAAAAAACTATTGTTCAAAATAATCCATGATATATCTGAATTCTGTTGTTCGGCTTTCTTTAAATTTTCATCAATTCGTCTTTATGATTTAAGTTCAATTTTTATTTATAAAATTAAAACTTATGAATACTATTTACAGTATTAACATGGGAAGATGATTTCTTTAATCCCAGTATTTAATTTTTCCGTCCCAACCAGCAGTCGCGAGTCGAGATGGCTCGTGAGGATGCCATAAGGCAGAAATGCAGACTCCATCGTGCGCTTTCCATTTTTTGTACAATTTTGTGGTCTTCCAGTCCCAAACGTAACATTTTCCATCTCCGTCTCCAGATACGAGATAACTAAAAAAGTAATGAAAAAGATTATTTTTCTATATTTAAAACATAGGACTCGGGTTTTAATAATTTTGTAACAAAGTATAATATTTGTATTTTAATTTATAAACAAAAAATTTACCTCATATCAGGGGAGAAATCCAAACCGCAGGCATAGCCAGCAACCATGTGACCCGTAAATGTTTTCTTGCGATTCATTTTAAAACGATTCAGAGCAGAAAATATAACTATTTTGTTATCCATACTCTGGCAAGCAAGCCACTTTTGGTTTGGTGATGGAGTAACGGCTGGCATTGAATGCATTGTAGGATCTGCGATATATTTCATATCAACTGGAATGTCCCTGAAAAAATAAAATAATAATGTTTAGTAACGGAATTTCATCTACAACTAAAATCTATTTATTCGGGGCTTTAAGTACATACCATTCCCATACTCGAAGACTCTTGTCATCAGATGTGGTAACAAATCTGCGATTTTCATCAACAAATGTAATTGTGTTAACAGCACCCAAATGCCTGTCGTATTCTTGTGTAATTTCGCCAGACCTAATGTCCCACTAAAACATAAGAATTGATACATTTGGGTAAATAACTTATGCGTTTTAATAAAGCAAAAACAAAAGATATGCAATTCTATAGGAATACTTACACAAATAATCTTTTTATCACTTGTTCCGGCAACGAATAAGTGTTGCTTGTCTGGATCCGGATTGAACTTTACACAGTAGGGAACCTTGCGACTGGTGAATTTGCTTATGCAAGCTCCGGTTTCAGTGTCCCAAAGTTTAACATAACGATCGTAACCAGCAGATAAAAAGCGCTTGCCATCATTGTCAAAACTGATGTCTCGGACAGCCTGCCGATGTCCGTAATAGGTACGAATACATCTTCTTTGGTTATACACTTCCCAAAGCTAAAATTCATGATAATAATTATTTTCCTGGCTAACTTTAGTTTACTTGGTATTAACTTTGAAAAATTATAAAACATGTAATACCTTGACCCTTGCGTCCATACTAGATGAAAGTAATAAATGCGCTGTGCGCGGAAACCATCTAATTTGTGAAATGCCCTTCTTATGTTCATCCCACGTGTGAATATGGGATTTAGGCAAAAAGCATCGTTCGGGTGGTGCATCTGATCTTAAATTCACGCCTACATCCTGTGGTGCATGCAAGAAAGATCGACCCTGATAATCTGTCGTGTCTTTTACTGTAAAAGAAAAATTCTGTAAGTAAAACAGCATTTGAAATCTCTTAAAATCCCGAATAACGGCGGGCAAAATTTCTGTTAGTAAATTATAATAAGTCTTACTGTGCAAAACGGTTCGTTCCTCGACAGGCGTTTCACTGGTATCTTTTCCACGTTTGCTGCGTTTTGCAAGAATTTCTTCTAATTCTGCTGCTTCTTCCTCGGAGGGTTTCATTATTCTTTTCTCATCCACATACCCTCCCCATGGACCCAAAAATCCTTCAATATCTTCAGGAACATCATTTTTGTTTCTTTTTCTTTTATCAGCTGGTCTCAATGCTGTGGTTTCAAATACAGTTCTCGCTCCACTCTCCTCGGCAAGTTCTTTAGCACCGATGAGAACTTTTCCTTCCTCTGCACTCCCATCAGCAGTTGGATCCAATGCATAGCCTAAACAAATTTTACATTGAACGTTTGTAAGTATAATATATTTATATAAAAAGTGTATAATATACTTTAAATATTGATGAAAATAATTTGTGCGCTAATTTTTTATTATCTTAATTGACTTACCATAACTTGCAAAAGTTCGTCGTTGATTTTCGAATTGAAAATCTGAAAAATGCGCTTTCTCGACATAACCAGCTAGAGTATTTTTGAGTGCACGTTGCTGTTGTGTTTGAAACGGGTTCTCCGGTCCTACCATAGGGGCATATAATTCTTCATATTTTGGATTATAACTTAACTCTTTGGACGTCGAGTCGATGTGTTTTATACACAATTCTGAACCCTGTAACCAAAAAGTACAAGTTATAATTGATCCCGAAAAAAAACGTTTCGTTTCTATATATCACAATATTAAAAAAAAATAAATATTACCGTAGGTACAACTTCAGGAGCAGCACATAATTGTAGTCCTAAGGATAAAACAGAAGATCCAGGAGGTGGTAAAGGAATAAAAGCAGTGTCTTTAACCTCACTTTTTTCCTTATTTGTGTCAATATCGTTTGTTTTACCGCCTTCTTCGTCACTACTCCCGTAACCTTGAAGGGCCAGCATTTTAACTGTTAATACCTCAAGCACTCGGTATCTTTTCTGTTAACAATAACAGAGATAACGGTTTTTTAATAATAATCAAACTGTATTAAATCTCAAATGTCAAAAACTCCAAAACATGACAAAGATGGCCGCCGGAATAAACAGTGGTACCAACTGATTTGCAACACGGAGAAATCAAAGATGGCCGTCGTAACAAGCAGTGGTACCAATATATGATATTAAAATTGTTTTATTATTTGTTATTGTTATTACACATTTGAATTTCTTCCAAAAGCTAAAAAGAAAAATACTATAAACCTTGTTGAATATAATGTCTTTATTGAGATATTCAAAAATTTAGAAAAATTGTCTTCAAGCAGAGCGAACCAACAAATTTAAATATCTACCTAGCCTACAGTTAACCCAATTTTGGCTTGATTTGTCTAACCAAACCTCTTAAACAATCTGATACATATTCTGATGCAACAATCAGCTGGTGCAGCGTGTTGTTGTTTCCTGTACTTCTAATTTCGGTGCTTTTTCTTTTATCCGATTTTATTTTAATTAGTGAAAGCGATATTGTTAAAAAACAAACGGATGTCAAGAGATGTCCGAAGAAGCTAGTGAAGAAGTTACTTTGCTCTCAGAGAAGTTGCAGATGTGTTCAACAAGCAATTCAGAAGCTTCCGTCAACAAAGTGATCAACACCAAGCGTTCCGCTTCCGAGAATCAGAAAATTTTGGAATATCGCTCTAAAATGCAGGTTGTCAACAACGGTAAGCCCGTCAACCTCCTAGAAAGAATAATTTTCATCATTGACACGACAACTGAATCTAATTCAACGCAGTTTGAACTCGGCAAAGGTGACAAATTTCCACCTTTGTTTATGATCAAAAGAGTCGTCGAGATTTTTATCAATGCAAAATCCATGATTAATCCAAAACATGAATATGCGTTAATGATTCTGTGTGGAAACGATGTTAGTTATATTCAGAAGTTCACCAACAACACAACAGATTTTTTGAACTTCGTCGACGACATCGAAGAGGCTTCCAGCAATTTAAATGTCTTTGATCTAGGCAAAATGTTCAGCGAAATTGAAGAAATTGTGGTCAAAAAGGATGCAAGTTTTTTGACACGGGCTATTCTGATTTATAGTCGTTCTCATTCAATTCCGAAGTTCTTATCTCCGCGAATCAATTTTGAGAATCTGATGCAGAGGCACCGTTTTTTCCTGGACATTTTATACATTCATGAACACCCGAGTGATGATAATGCCTGTGATGCAATTTATGCTGCTTTGAATGAACTTGATACCAAAAATTGTTCATACATTTTCGAAGTTGGGAGAAACGCAACGAGATTACATGATCATATGGTAAAACTAGTGGCGCATCCACTTCAACGACCTCTTCAAAGAGATGCACATTATTCATTACAAGCCCATCTGTCTACATTGCAAAAGGAACTGCACGCGAATGTTTAAATTTAAGGATAAAGATAATGATAAGGACAAGGACAAAGTTTTTATTCTAAAAATGACTGTGAATTGAACTTCATAAAATTTATGTGTGGAAGAGACTAAGCTCAAAAAGTTGTACGTAGATTTTAAAAAGATTCTATTGTTAAATCATGAAGCCATAGAAATTTTTAAATACAGTCGACTTTGACTTACTGCACACTAGCTGAGTTCGAAAAACTAACATACCGCATACTTATCAAGTCATGCGGTAAATTAGAGTCGATTTTACACTTTTATTAAAATTCAAGCTTGAGAAACTGTAGGTTTAAGAAATTAGAGTAAGATAATTCTTTTTTTGGATTTGACATTGTAATACTTTATTCTAATGATATTGTACCTAAGAACTATAGTTAAGGCATACTATAGTTGTGTATTTTTCTTTTTGTTTATCGAAAACTATTTTTTGTTTAAGAAATTTCTTTATAAAATTAATGTCAATCGAAACAAAGTTATTAGGTTCTCTATACGTGCTTCAAAGCAATATTGTTTGCGTTTATCTTTTGGAATAAATGTTAATTTTTCACGAATCTTGTATTAATAGATAAGGGAAGATCTTTAAGAAGGTTGCATTGATGTTATCAGTAGATGATTTATTTTGTATTTTGAACATAAGTACACAATTTCTGTGATCTGCATCTAACTATAAATAAATGCTTTATTTATGGATAAATCTGGTGAAATGTTGACTTACAATATCCCTTCTCGAATATAGCTACAGTAACTTTTTTTTCAAAGATTTTTAAAATTTAATTTTGTACATCTAATGAATTATTTTATTGTACATTATAGAGTTTTTTTTTATCAGGAACAGTTACTTTAATATCTAAAATTAGAATAGTTTATATTCATAGTAGAAAATTTATCGAATACAAAAATAATTTATTATATCTTATTGCAGTCTTCTCAGTTTTAATTACATGCTAGGATGATTTTTTAATATGTGACACGAAAGCTTATCTGTTCTGCTGAAAGTTTTGCCACATTTCAGAGGACAGGAATACGGTTTTTCTCCGGAATGCAATCGTTTATGCCTTACAAGATTGGATGCATGGGAAAATTTTTTATTGCATATTGAACAATCGTAAGGTCGCTCTCCTGTATGTTTTCTTCTGTGTTTATTTAAATCTCCAGTATGGGTAAATTTCTTCTTACAATATTCACAGTAGAAACAAAGTGGATTCCTTTTTTCCTGAATTTTGATTTTTTCAGGATTTTCTCTAATACAAGTTGGATTCTCGATTACTTTGCTAAAATTAATTTTTTAAATGTAAATTCGTTTACCAAATATTTAGAACATATCAGGTAATAATTGATAACACTAATTTATTGTGTTGAAATCTGGAAGTTTAAATTAGGAAATCAAAACACTTACTCATTTGAAGATTTACTTTCAACAACTGGCTTTTCTCCAGGTAGCACGGAATGTAGATGTTGTGGACCTTCACAATAATTTTCATTAATATCTGTGCTTGTACCAACGTCAATCATCACATGTTTTCGCTCAGTAATCTTGATAGGCTGTTCATTTCTTTTGTTGTTGGATATTAAATTGTTTTTTAAAATATTATCTAATTTACCCATGCACGAGTTACACACTGTATTATGAACCTGAAACAATAGTATATTTTATATAAAAAATTGCATATTTCTCTTAAATCGTCTTTTACTTAAAATCGTTTTATATGATATTATATAAACAACGTAAATTCAAATGATTCATATATGATTTGTCCTAAGAGTTGAAAATACCACAATTTTTTCTAAAGATAATGCAAAATTCAATTTTCCAATATCTAAAGCTCCATCTAAATTGAAATTGTTCAACTCTTGCCTGAGAATTCAAGTAATTCCACTCTTAAATTCTTAAACCTATTATCCTTGCGTAATAAATTAATAATCTGGCTGTGGGAGTCTATAAAGTTAAGAAGAATGTGATATACGATGAAAATTAATGTCGTTAAAATAATATTTTATTAAAGCTCATAATTTTAATTATGCACATAATTTCCTTTGGGCACTTCATTATATTACATTATCCTGCGTTCGTGCACCTGTTGCATGAATCTACTTAGTTGCGACTTGAATGTATTACCTACGCAAGCTGTAGAGAACTAGCTGCAGAGATTTTAGATGCCCTAAAGCAACAGTTAATTGAAGATAAATCCTTCATTTTTATTTTATTCTACAATAAAACAAATAATACCAAATGTCAAAGGAATATGAGAAACTGTTGTATGATTTATTGTAATAAAACTTCGGGTAGAATATAAACGCTTATTTATTCAATTTGTAATATATTTAATAAACATTCTGATTGAAAAGCACCTTTTTCATATTTTAAGGGAATATCAGGAGTTTTAAGAGAGTTTAAGGAAGTTTCAGGGGATTTTTCAAGATAAAAAGTTTTTCGTAGAATTCTAAAGGGATTCAAGAGATTTTTTCATGATTTTTAAAAGTCTTTTTTGGAAGGCTTTTGAA
The DNA here is from genome assembly GCA_900474325.1 of Synergus umbraculus. Lineage (NCBI taxonomy): Eukaryota > Metazoa > Arthropoda > Insecta > Hymenoptera > Cynipidae > Synergus > Synergus umbraculus. The sequence goes on along the minus strand of UCOK01017962.1, from coordinate 37,703 downwards.
ATTAAGAAGCGGATAAAAATATTTCATTATATTATATTATTATAGTACATCAATTTTATTATTATAATACTATCAGAAATTTAACTGACTCTGCTCGGGATTTTAAGAGATTTTAAGAGATTAATGAATTTCAAGGGATTTTAAAAATATTTTAAAGGATTTCATAGAGACTTTAAAGGATTGTGAAAGATTTTGAGAGGTTTTAAGAATTTGAAGGATCATTTAAAATGTATAATGCGAAATACTTACAGTCAATTTAAATTTGTGTTTTTCAAACGATTTTCCATATACGGGAAGTTCGTGGCTGCGATTACATAATCGACATAATCCCTTTATATCAGAAATCATTTTTTAATTATTTTTTTTCTGTAGAAAAGTGATAGAAATTCAAAGGTTTTTCGAAAGTTTTTGATGAATTGTTATTCACAGTTCACACAATCGTTAGTTACTAAAAAATAGTACGTTATTATAAATAAAATAGTGTTTTAAATGAATTTTTATGAACAGAACCGTTTTAATTGTAAGGAGATGTTTACATATCACATACGTACCTAAAACTGAGAAAATTATTTTCAAGTTGGCGAAAGACATTGACGAACAGGATAAAGTTGGTCCATGTTCTGATGGTGGGAGTATACCGGGGAATACCCATTACTTGGGTGTTCCCGGGTGCAAGTGATAAACAAAATTTGCAATCACAAGGGAAATTATGTTTATATAATATATATCATAGAATATAGTATACATCATAGAATTCATCACAATCTTAAGTGGATGTTTAAGGAGTCACATGATTTTTTTATAAATAAATAAAATAAAATTGGGGTGTGCGCGTAGGAGTCAAGGTTCCCCTATATTTATAAAATTTATACTTTATTACATTACAATGTAAAAAAAAATTCTAAAAATAGAAGTGGCATCTCATGGTATTCGAAGTAACTAAGAATTTACCGACTTGCAAACATTTTGCAAGCTTCGTGCAGTGGTGCTCCCTGTTGAACATTGATTGTATTAAACTACCTGTATATAATACTTTTGAAATTTATCAATTCATTATATGTCACTAATTACTAATATTAAAAAAATCTTGTTATATGGATTAAGAGTAAAATTAAAATATTCAATTTTGAAGTTAGATTTTGAATTCATCTTTTTATGCAAAAAGTATCGAAACTATATATTTTTTCGCTCTGTACGCAGTCTTATAATTGAAAAAAGATTAGTGCTACAGAGCGAAAAAATATTGACCTACAATTTTCGTTGAGTAAAATGGAGAATAGAATTTTGAACTTAACACTTGGGTCCAACGACCTTAAGTAGATAAAAAAAATTGGACATAGTTATTCTTCACAAGTCTCTAATCCATAAAGTACCATTACACACAAGAGGCATAATTTCAAAGTATATGAATATTTATTTCTCGACTGCTCAATTAATCTAATCACTCGTAACTTAAAAACTACCCAAGAGAAACTCTGAATGTTTTAATAAAGTCTCGAGAATGTCAAGAGTTCAAACAAGAAAAAGAAGAAAAGAAAGTTCAAACAAATCATCTATCCAATTTAATTTACATCTGTCAGTTTATTCAACAAATATTAAATTTTGAATTTTTTCTCTCTGTAGAATTGATCAATTTTTAACTAGAATTATGCGAACAGACCGAAAAAATATTTATCAATAATTTCGGTTGAGTAAAATGGAGAACAGAATTTTCAGCTTAACACTTGGGTCCAATGCCCTTAAAAAATCAATCTTTTTATCTTTTCCTGCAACTTGTACACATGTATACGTATTGTTAGTAATACAATCAAATTACATGATCGTCATATAAAAGTCATTATTCGTCGCTTCTGAAGCATGTAACTGTCAAAGAACGTGTTTTCTATGACTTTTATTATTTTCTGCTTGTACACTAATGTATTCAGTAAACCTGTTTTTCCAATCCGAATCTTAAGGATATAAGTCTGCCAGCCCTTTGACTCGCAGACGTTGTAACGTTCCTGTCAAGTTTCTGTGAAGCGTTTGCCTGCAGAAAATGCATTCTTGTACGTAAGAGTCTTGGTCTCACTCTCAGGGTCGAGGTATCGTAAGCCGTGACTTATTGAGAGTGAAATTATCGATTTTTTCCAAGATTGTCGCACGTGCATCTTGTAGAAACGTCAGACGTGGGCATTGCGATTGGTTCCGTCTTATTCTGGAGAATTTTATAGGTGTGTAATTTCCGACTCATGCAGAGGCGTGACGGAAGGAGACATAAACCTGCCGCATCTCTCGGTGAAGATGACGACTTGCGACCCGCCGTCATCACATGATACTGGACGTCTTGTCTGATGATTGCCGGGTATTTACGAGTTCATTACTACTCGAGCAGCCTCGGAACATACGTCCTGAAATAAAAAAAATAAAGGATATACTTAAGATTCTGAACATTTAAGGGCGTTGGACCCAAGTGTTAAGCTCAAAATTCCATTTTCCATTTTACTCAATGAAAATTAGAGATAAATATGTTTTCGTTCTGTATGCATAATTCTTGTTAAAAATTGATTAATTCTACAGAGGAAGAAAATTCAAAATTTATTATTTGTTGAATAAAATGAAGAAATCACGTGATTTATGAAAGATCCCTTGTAACGAGTTTTGGGGTGAAATTAAGCAGTCCTTCTGGACAGATATGGGGATCTAGAGGGTTTTTTTTAGAGTCCGGGGATTGTATTATAAATACAGTCGAATGAAAAAATTGAACGTGAGCTTATTAGAGTTTGACCAGCTGGTTTATTATGACCACCGATTGATTTACAATGGCCTAAGGTGTGGTAGAATCCAACACTAATATTACACCGATGGACCATGGACTCATGGACAATTATCGTCTACCAAACAAAGACTATGGGGGTGTATGTTCAATATTGCATCTACAGAGTGTACGAAATATTCTTCATTTAACTACGAGACCAAATATATTCAAATTTCTGAATGTTTTGCTCTTGGAACTATAATAATTTTTTCTGACGTAACACTGCGTAAATAGGTGACTTTAGGCGAAGGTGAATCTTGCAGCATAAGTCGTATAAGGTTTAGTCACGAAACGAAGAAGAATTTATGGAACTTTATGGAAATTTATGGAACTTATATAATATAAGTCAAAACAATATAAATTTTGTAGAAACTACTAAAAAATTTAAAGAAGTTGATGAACAGAGGAAAGCTCAAGTTATAAAAAGTATAAATGTTTAGGAATTTTATTTGACTTATAATTTTATAGGATCTTATAAGAAATCGTTAAATTTCTCACACTTTTATTGATGATATTATATTATGTATCTAGGATCTTGATTATTTATTCAAGAATCACCCTGTATCTTGAATAAACTCGTGCAACTATATACGCAGCTGGATGCTGCGTCTCGTATTAAGGATACGTGGGTGGCATATGCGTGGGCCAACACCCGCACGCAATGCAGAAAACTCAAACGTTTCTTTACAAAGACTATTCAATTATGCTCGTTCACTGTCAGATAGCCTCAAGATCAACATATACCCTTGCGCAGAATGCAATTCTCTTTTCCAAGATTTGCAAGATAGCATCATTTACGTTTCAAGAAATAACCATCATTTCTCCAGTTCCCTTCTGTAATGAGCCAGTAAACAAACTTTTCATTCTTAGATTCTTGCTACTCAAATGCATGAATGAAAATTTTTATTAGAGTTCTTCGCAATATCCATAAATAAAATATCTACTCAGGAATGTCTGGAGTAAACTAAAATGGCTCAATTTCAACTGGAATTGATTCATTTGAAGAAATTAAAAATCCTACAAACCTTTTGAAATCTCTTAAAAGTTAGGCTCTTAGGAATTCAGTCCTAATTAGACAGTCCTCTGTACGTTTGTCAATACAATTTTCGGTTGATCATCCTCGTAGTTGAATTTCTTGTTAGTCGACTGATAGCTAAATACCTATAACCGATTCACTAAGGATTGGGAGAGAATTTGAGAGACGGAATATTCGAACGAAATTTCCTATAATTTGCGAGCAATCACTTGGTAATTGGCGTACGAACTTGCAATCGTCCATTTCGCCGATCCGAGCAAGCGATAAGCAATGGACAAGAAAAAAGTTTCCAGGTGATGTTTATTTCCGTTTTGCTTGCTATTTCGCTTGGTCTCTTGGTAGATTAGTTAATAGTCCCTTGATCCGTTAATATTTAATAACTCAGAGATATAAAAAAGAATATTTAAAGGTAACATAACTCTTCCATTTCTGGATTGGATCCAATAGGCAGCACATATTATACTTTTCTATTTTCCAATTTGCAAAAATGATATCAAAAGTGATAATATTTAAGTATAAAGTTCTTTTTTCTCTTGAAATTTAAAACGAGGCATTATGCGCGGAATTTATTGCTCTTTCTAGTTCTGAAATGCTAGAGGAAAGAGTATATTGTGTCGGGCGAGTAACTACCCTGTTGTGTGCACTTGCATTGATACACTCTTGCAAACTGTTTTGTCGTGGTACCATGTATATTTTACATTGTATTCATGTGCATTTGTGCCGGTAAATTGCTCATGCTTTGGACAGAGTTTATTCTAGTAACACAGTTTTCGTTGTTTGTGAACACCAGTTTGTTTGGGTCCATCTCGCTTAAGAGCTGGCGATCCTGTAAAGGATATTCAAGGATGGAAGGGTGGTTCACAGAAGAAGCAGGAAACCCCTTTAAACTTTTGCTTTTGCTTCTTCGGCAGTTCAAGAGGACTTTATGAATGAGAATACTTACTCGCACTTCGGAGAGATAAAGCAGCTCCTTTTCTTATTTCCATATATACCTGCATTTCTCCTCGTTGCCTTATCAGATTTCGCACTCCTTTTGTTTTCCTGAAATTTATAAGTTTGTTTTACAAGGTGTAACTCGTTTAGATTTGAATGAGTAACTGTTGTTAAAGTAATTTTCTTAATTAGTACCATATTCTTAATGTAATTCACAAATTATGTACATTCATTAGGTAATTGAAGATTTGTATTACTATATTGTATTACTAATATTCCTATTTTTCAATATTTTCTCAGGAAAAGGAAAATTGGTAAACGGTTAAGTAAAAGCTGGGGATTAATTCAGAGACACTTGTGCAATTTGTCAGTGTTGTGGAGTGTAGATGAACAGGAGGAAAAGGAATAATATGAGGAATAGGAGGAATGGTGGAATGAGAGGATTGAGGGATGAAATGGGTATTTCTGGTGATGGTTGAGCAAGAAGACCGAGTGTCAAGCTCGCCCTCTCGAAATGCATTCGACCAAAATGTGGCTCCTTCAGCAAGGAAGAAAGGGGGGTAGTAGGGTCTATCCTAGGAGGGCGGATCAATACAATCGCTAATCCGGTGCATTGTGAGGCGAGGCGTGGCGTAGCAAAGAGCTGAGGGTGAGGTGGTGGTCTTGCCTTCCTTCCTTCTCACCCTACTCGCACTCTCATCCCTCGTCTTAGTCCCGGTTTCAAGCCCCCATTGCGTTCCACCCCCATCCCCCCCCTTTCTACGACATCCCTTGCAGTCTAGCTCCTTGCCTGTCTCTTGCCCATCCATGGTCCGTACCGTCTTGCTGCACTTCCGCTTCCAACCCTTAACCTACCCCTCAAAGAACCAACAGCCCTAACACCCCTTCCTCCTCACCCACCCCTTTCTTCGCTACATCAGCGTTGGACGAAGATCCGATTACGAGACGAGCTACGGAACTAGAACCGAATTTTATCTGTGCTTTTTACTTCCAACCAATGAAAGTTTACTAGTTGCAATTTGATATCTGCACCCGTTAACCTCGCAAATATCTCAAGTGGCTTTTTTTACATTCAGGAAAAATGCGATAAGATGTTTCAGGTTTTATAACTTTTTTAAAGTAACAGGAACTTAAGTTTAGGATGGTGTAAATAGATGTGTATTGTATTGCATCATGGCTTGTACGAATATAGATATAGGGAAGATAAATTATAAAAGGGATGCAAATCGTCTTGAGATTATTACCGTACTAGGAAAAATATCAAAATATTACAAAGAAATTTCTTTGCGGAGTTCTTTTTTGTATTTCAATATCTGGAGCCAAAGTCGTAAGACAAATTTCATTGACTGACTGTGAATTGTGATAAGTATGTACAAACCACGTAGCACAATTTTAACATGCCTTAAAATTGAAATGTTTATTTTGAAGGGTCTAAAATTGTTGAATTTCAAATTAGAATCATATTTTGTTGTATCTTTTTTGTATTTGAATATTATTAATTGTCCATGCAATGTTTCGCGAGCAGGAATAATATTGTTATCCTTTTATCTCATAAGCTTTACAATCATATAAAAGGATATAAGATATATAATGCGACCGGAGAACGTAATAGTCTGGGTCAAAGTCCCTTATCAATGTATAATCGTTATAGATTACAGTTATAGCGTATAGCCCCATGACCCATTAATGGTCTTCAGACTAGACGCTAGTGTCCTTCGCCATTTCGCGCTTTACTACCGTCTGGATCTACTTTATGGCCATGAAACTAAACTCTGTATTAATTTCATGAAAACACACCTAAAATCCCCATAAACTTAAACTCTTGTATATATGTGTACACTGCTCGCTTTGTATTTCCAGACTATGTTGTTACTTCTCTGACAAGGTTGTATTTGGAAGGATGAGTTTGGTAGGTGAAGCAGAAAGGGGTGGGGTTGTCGGAAAGGGTAACATAGGGAATAGGTATGTTCGTGATGATAGTGAGGCATGAGGATTTCTCTAAATTAAAGGTCTCGACAGATGTTACTGTGTCGGATGGTTAAAGGATACCGCGTTACGTGCGCCAAATTCCAAATAACGCGTGCTCGGTTCGATGCAACCGTCTCTCCAACTAAACTTGAGGCACTAATTTGCGTGACATTCTGTCATTCTGATATCAAGTTACCAATTAGAACGTAACGACCCTTCAATATTTTCTGTTTACCCAACTTCTACACAAAGCTTTATTGTCCTAGGCGATCTACTCAAAAAGAATAAGTTCCTAAAGAACATACGTCCGATTGATGTTATCACTTCATGTAGTTCAAATATAGTCCTGAATAAGGAAAGGAATTTTAAAAAGCCATTTCTACAAGTTTGATACCATTTAGGAAATGGCTATTAGGAAAACTGTTTTCTTATCTTTCTAGACTGGGACTATTAGGGCACCAGCAAGGCTGTCCTATTTAAAAATCGTCAGATAAGAAGTTTGAAGTTTCAGCCTAATTGGAATTTATCAGGTGCATACATTTTAAATCCTCTCTAAAAAAAAGTTATTACGGTGACCTGATACAGAAATAGACAATTTGAAAAAGTGAATACGATGAATAGTTATTCAATGGCGTGGAAAAGAATGAAATTCTTCGCAATATGATTAAAAATGGTTAATGGAATGGAAAAGGGTAGAATTATTGCAAAGAGGAACCAAAGTCATAAAATAGTATAATAGAAAAAGATAGAACTAATTGCAGATCAAGTCTCTATTCTTTCTATGATAGAAGAACTTTTTTAAATACAAATTTTCAAAAAAATGAGATTTTTGAGGGGCCAACGAGGATAAAGTGATAATCCCAAAAAGCAACATTGATGAAGAACAGGAATAAAATATAAAATGATTAATTAAGATGAAGTTTCGAACTTGGACAGGAGAAATATAGATTTAATGATCGAGACGCAACTATGGCGATGGAATGGGAGTTCCTGATGGTAAGTTCAAGCTGTGACCCTCTCCTTAGCGACCTCGCAAGAGCAGGATGCACAAGCTACCCCTTTGCTCTGCCCAGGACTTTCTGATCCAATAGAACATTGCTACCCCCTTTAGTCATCCCCAGTCGTTGACATTGGTCTCCCCATCGCCATCAGCAATCATGCTTCTCCCGTTTCTCTTACAAAATGGCCACAGTATTACGTGTATTGTTAAAGGCTGACATTTAGCAGAAGTTTCTAAGAATTTTAAGGGAATTTTAGGATTTTTGAAATATTTCGAGGAATTTTGAGGGATATTGACGATTTTCAATTTATTTTTACGAAATTCAAAAGAATTGGAAGATATTAAAAAGAATTGCGAGGGATTTTATGTAATTTTATTAGATTTTGAATACTTTTAACGGATTTAAAAGAATTTCAAGGGATTTGAAGGGATTTTAGGGTAGTTTAAACATTTCCAAGACTTTTCAAGTAATTATAAGTGACTTTAAGAACTTTTAATGAATATTTTTGTCCCACCCCGCAGGGAACAAAAAGTATCGTGTAAGATCGAACTCGATTTCAATTAATTTGTTAATTTAAATACAGCTCTCAATATTCCGGTACTTCAACCTCGTTCACCAAAAGCAGTTCGAAAATGCTATTACCCGGAAAGAGTTTTAGGGGGTAGAGGTAGAAATGGATCAAGAACGTGATACTCGATTCTGCACGTAGCCGAAGAAAATTACGCTCCCGTCCCATGTGGCTTTTACGAACTTTATACGTAAACTCTCCACCCCCATCCACACACACATTCGCCCAAAATGCGTTAATACACATACACGCGTGCCAAAAACACTGACGATGGCTTGCGTGCGTGTCAGACAGACGATGTGAAAGAGTTTGTGCATTCGGGGTAGATCCACTGCTGCGAGTGGTGAATCGTGCATTGGAGGGTGGTTTTTGCACGAGCTAGAAAAAGAGCACGCGAGCTTTGAAGAGCAGGAAGGGGATGAAAGAGAGCGGAAGAGATAAAGCGGAATGACTATGGGAGGAAACGAGACACTCCGACAAAGAGAACAAGAGAGAAAGAGAAAATAAGAATTGGTGTTGGTGAGGTTGGATGAGGATGTGTGTGAGGGTGAGATAGAATTAGGGTGTGGGTTCAGGACTTGGGTAGTGTGCTAGTCTATAGTATTTTCTGATTTTCGAGAATTTAAAATTGGGTAATATTCGTGATGATTTTAGAGAGAATATTTTCGAAATCGATTTGTAGAATTTATTGTCAGTGTAAATTCACTGTATGATCTTCTGCAGTTACTCTATAATCACTGTAATCACCTGACATAATTTTTAATAATTAAAATCAATTCAAAATAATCTGAAATCTTCTACAGTCACTTAGCAATGACTGATATCACTTTAACTACCTGTAGTCACTTTTAAATAATTTAAAATCATCTGCAATTATTTCTAATAATTGATATTATAATACTTAAAAATTTTCTGCAATTACGCAACATCTGAAACCACTAGCAATTTTGCAATGCAGAAGAAAAAAAAAACATTTTTTTCATAGTTCATTTAAAAATTCAGAACATGTCAGTTATGAAATCTCTGAAACTCGCGAATATTCCAGAGAACTTTCTTCGGAATATTCCCGTTCTCAATAGAATATTCCCTCTTTACAATTCTTTAACGTGTGTGTGTATACTGTACACGGGATTTGGGTAGTGTGCTAGTCTGGCCGAGGGGTGAGTAAGGTCGTATAAGCGGTGAAGTCAGGGGGGGTTGCTGGATAGGATTGGCAGTCCTGAGGGTTAGATGGTTCGGGGGTGGATAGCTAGGGGCGGCTAGACTTCCGAAACAGTAAAACCGCGTCGTTGTGTGAGTCCTTGTAGAGTGTCGACCCTTCCCCAAAAACCCGCACATCCCCTCATCACTCCCCCCCCACAGTATCTGCCGCAACCCTATAAACCCTGGTCGTCCGCTGGCGCTGGCTCGTTCACTCGAGCGATGTATCCAGACGCGAAGCGAAGGTCGTAATTTTCGCGCGTGTCTGCGTATACACCGCGTTTGCTGATGTTCTTGCAAGGTCTTCCGCTTGGTGTACGTGGGGGGCACCCACGTCTGTGAGAATGACTGTGAGGTATTCTTGAAGCGTCTGCGTGGTTTGCGAATTTGTAGAGGTGAAACTGCACGTGATTGGGGATCTTTGTGTGGATGCGTTCGTATGTATGTGTGTTGATATGTTTCCACGTGTATGTATGTGTGTGAGTGTATATATATGTGTGTGTATGTGCGTAGTAGAAGCTCACGTGTGCCGGGGAATTTAGTACGAGGATGTTAGGCAGGTACGTGTTGGCGAGATACCGCCGATGACAGCATCTGATCAATCGAAAAGCACACGACGTGGCATCGCGTGTACGGAATCCCATTCCAGCGATACAGATTCCTCTTTACTTTTTTTAGGCTGACTACATATTCGCGATTCCGATTGACGATGATCATCCGCTGTTATGGATTAACTGGTCGTCCATAAACTACGTTACCAATTCAGGGAGCTATAGGAGAGGGGTCGCACCAATAAACCTACGCTTGGGACGTGAGGGTGGGTTTTAGCAAAAGGAGGGGGAGGAGGTCAAAATCTAAACTATAGTTTCAAACAAGGGTAAAAATGTTCAAAATTTGTACACAAAACAGGATTTGTGTGGGATATTCCTCGGGATGTTATTATTAGGTAATTTTACGTAATTTTGGGAGAAAGTAGAAGGTTACGTTTGTGTATATCTTCTAGAGTTTCAGGACGGACTTTAGAAAGTTGGAGATGGAGGACTCAGATTTTCAAGTTCAGGGACGTAGTCGAAGTTTAAGCATATGTTATAGGACTCAGAAATAGTTTCTTACTTACAGAAGTAAATATAATAATTGATTATGGAATTATATTTTTTTATATTTGAAATTATTGGATCGTTTTATTATTTAACTTTTAAAATCTTGCTTTTATGTCAAGAGGATACTAAAAAATAAAAAGCGTCTTTGTGTTAGTAACTGGATATCATCTTTCTATGTATAAAATTGAATATCTGTGTGTGTTCCGGTTAGACGAGCAACGCCGAGTATATTTCTACCAGTAATTTATGTATTTTGCATATTTGAGGAAAAGTTATGTTCTAAAGTTCTGAAGTTCTAAAGGAAGATTGAAAAAGGTGGTGAGAAAAAGGGGGTAGGAAAATTATGGAAAAACCGGTTTTGAAAGATTGAAAAAGAGGATTAGGAAGATGGGATGAGAAAACGGGATGTTAAAAGAAGATGTGGCGAAAGAGGTGAGAAATAACATGTAGAATGAGCTGTAGAGTAAAGTATAAATTGTCTGTATACTTTGAATTTCATGTATCTTGTTTGTTTTGAATAAAAAAAATCTACTGTACAGGAAAGAAATGTTTAGACTTGATAGAATATATTTTCTCTGGTGTAAGCGTTGAAGTAAAAGAGGTAGAATTTAATACAGTAGAAAAGTCCGTGTTTGGTCAGACGTGCCGGCTGAAAATTCACTGAATTAACTTCATCATATTTACACAAGTTTCGTACAAATATTTGGAGTATACTTTTCAACGTAGTACTAAACCATTCATCAGTTCATGGCTTGAGGTTTTTCTATTGTAATAAATTTTGTAATAACTGAGTAAATTAGAAGATCAAACAACCGACTTCCGAGTGGATTTTTCTTCCTAACAATTTTCTAGATTTTCGATCATTTCGTTTTTTTATGGAACAAAATCGAAATGATGTGTGAAGCAATTTTCAGTGCCATGGAAATGTATTCTGAGATTGAAGGGTCGTTTTTCGCTGAAGGAAACTTGCCAATCTTCTGAAAATGATTCTGAGAAAATGTGGCGACAAACGCAACGTTTGGAATATCTACGCGACAAAACCCGTCCCTTCCGGATTTTATATACGAACGAGAGTGGGTCGCCTGTGCCATCGACGATATTTCGCATATCAATGGCGGATGGCAGGCAACGGTCGCTTCATTTGAAATTCAAAACCTTAAATACAAGTCCATATATATGCGCGTATAAGATATAACGGGCGATATACCCACCGTTTTAATAAAGCTTCGACGGGCGTGGAAAGAAGTGACGTTGCAGAAAACTTTGTGGATGCAATCAGGCTCTCGTGCCAACTTGACCATAAAAAATGATGTTGCGAGAGAAACGGCAGGAAACCCTTTACTTCGGTAAACTTTTAAATATCGGTCTTTATCAGCACGAAGCGATATTGCTTCAGTTTTTTTTTCCATACACCATCGACTTGCAAACTTCATACGTAAAAAAGATATTATTTAATTATTTTACTTTATATCAAATTGATATGTATATATATGAATATTGCAATTGCAAAGATGATTTTGTAAAATTAGAATAGAAGGAAATTTAAATTTTTCTTCAATCGTTTAGAGCAATCTTAAAGCAAAAACGTAATGAATGTAAAATCAGCAAAGTGAGAGAATCAGCAGAAATAACAAAGCATATACTGAAACGCACCCTGGATGCATTTTAAATCGAGAATGCAGAGTTGTCCCAAATTCTCGTGAAAGTAGTGTGTCGTGCGTGTAACCAGGGCAGGAAAACTAGTGTAAATTACGAGCCCCAATCGATTTGGCAGGGACCAGGTCGCGGGGTCGTAAAAGTCATCTCTCATTCACTAGGTAACGTCGACGTAACGACGCTGACATGCTGTTGGAAGTGACCTATTCCGACGTAATAATTCGATTTTACGGCGTCGGTAGTGACTAATGGTCTCTCTTGAAGAAGAAACATTACAGCATAAAGGAAGTAAAGGAAGGAGGAAGCAGAGGTCGAGAAGCACTCCTCCGATCGAACCCCAGCGCATCTCTTATACTCAACTATACGGGAAAAGTTTTTAATCTGCTTTTCATTATGCTCGTAGCTTAAGCTCTCATCCGGACAAGGGGGATGGATGCACACCCTCCATTGCTCGTCACATCGCGGCGTCGCATCGTGAGTACCTTTCTCCGCTCCTGTGTGAGTTTACGACTCGTATATCCTTCCCCGTGTGGGTCCCTAGGTGTATTTGCGAGTACGATGGCATTAACGACAGGGCAGTAAATTCTTGGCTGTGTAGGTGGCAATGGATGGACGTCGGTGTGGAGTGCGTCTAGACTAGGGAGAGACTGCGTCACAACGTTGGCCCCGTATCGCGGCTGGGTGGGAATTTACCTGCCACCCTCACCCAACACGTCTCTCTGTGTTAACAGCCCTGTTCCAGTCGCTGGTGCCGGTGATGATGCCACTGTTGTTCTCTTCTGTCAGCCAACGATCCACTGTCCTTAATAATAACCAAATGTTCATTTCATACCATTTCATATCATGTATTATGGTTTCACCAACGAAAGTCGTTTAGACTTTAGTTTTTCTTTAGTTTCGAAATTATTTAAAAATTCTTTAACATCAATTGAAGTTTATTGAGATCTCTTTAAATTCATATGGTGAACAACTTCGCATGATTTGAATTAGCAAGGAACTTCTATCAATTAATAAGATTTGAATAATTCAGATTAAGAGCGTAAGATGTTTAAGAAGGAGCAGTTCAAATCCTTTCTTAAGTAGTTGGAGTCTTAATATCCATACGTCTTCTCTATTCTTCACCAGGAGTTAATTCCGAGCATTTTAGAGCTTATATGTAGTTTCGGGATATCGATGAAAATTCGTGAGCGCTGAATTGGCGCAGACTTAGAGGATTTATCTTGTAAAACGGTTCTTTTTTCCAATATTGAGCGCCATCAACGCCTAAGTGTCAAGAGCTTTATACGGTACTTGTAACTTGAGTATTAGAGGACTACCTACCATTTACAGACTTTGCTATCATTTATAGAACTAAAATATTAATGCTTCGTTGTCCATAGTTTTGTAACGCGCTTTTTACTGAAATTCTGATTCTATGTATCGAAAGAACCAAAGTGGGCAGGAATGCCTCAAGACTTTTTTAGGACGTCCTATTGAGGACCTTTCCGATAAATAGGAAGAGATTGCCTCCAACAGGTGATGAAAATATGCCTTAATCCTCCCCTATTTTTGAAAGTTTCATTATGAAATGTTCTTTTTATGCTTTGGAGGCAGGATTTCCGTTGGGTCAGGTGCATAAGAAAGTGGCGTCGGCTAAACCGGCGAGACACGTGCGAAAGGCCGTTTTACGATACGGAAGAAGATCTCGCATAAACAGAGATGTGTGTGTATGCGTATGTGGACATAGCGCGTGTGTATGTGTGGATACACTAGGTTTTTTCGCGTAAATGTGCACACGGTAAGGAAGATACTTCAGTGTGGTAGTGGGGTAAATGCGGCGGGTGGTGGGGAGCCTATGTGACTGTGAAAGTGGCGTGGGGCAGGTCCGGGCGGTCGATATCGCCGTCTGTGTATTTCCTCCACAGTATTTCCTCCAGCCACCTAGGTCCGGGTCCTGCTTCAGCGCTCCTAAGACATAGGCCGCATTGGGCGCAAATCTGATATGCTGGGCGACGAAAACGGGTCTAATTATTATTCTCCACTCTGGGAAATTCGGAAAATTCAAGTCCTTGCAATTCTCGAGATCTGCATTTAGAAATAACGCTACGGATTTATTTCAAATATTCAATCATTTATTTAAGCCGAGCAGTGTGAATATGTAAAAGCAACCAGATAAATTCAACTTCATATATATATAAACTCTAATTTTATTGCTTAAAATAGAGTGAATAGATGAGATTCCACATTTCAAAATGTTTCTAGGAATTTTCAGGAATTATCTATACAGTATCAATAATATATTGTTTTATGTAGTAAAAATATAAAAAAAATGTTCTGATATAAAATGTCTACCAAAGGTAGTTATTTGCAGAAAGAGATTCCATCATTATTTCAGAGCATCTATGCATGCGGTACATTTTGTTTGTGCAAAGCACATAATGCGTATCATGCAATCATTTTTGAAATTGTCCCTTTAATCGAGTGTCTGGCTTATCCGTGAAGGTTGTGCAAAATCTACACCACATGTATCCATATTATATTGGCGCACGCAGTCTACGAAGCCCTGCTTTCTACTTTGTCAAGCGTAAGGTCTACACCTATTCCATACATGAATATGCTCAGACACGTATACAATATACACACACAATTACCCACGTATAAAATTATGTTCACAGGGGTTGATTGTGGCGCTGAAGTAGATTACGCAATTATGTATCTTATATGAACGCAGCGCGTACAAGTGTTTATGCTTATAGGCAAAAATGATGGCAAGGAATATGATGGTTTCCACAAGTGCCACATTATACGCATTTGTTTCTTTATGTGCGGATGAAATAAAAAATATTTAAATTGAGCTTATTACGAAATTATCTCGCGACTGCCAATTACCTATTACATTATGGACATTTATTATATAAACGGTCTCTAATCTCTATACATCCATAATGTGTAATTTTAACTCAGATTTCTCTGTCCGAAAAATATACGCTTTTATCATACACTAGAAGTTTATTCTCCCCCAGAGTTATTTTCATCGAAATTGTTGCCTTTTTTTGGTAAGACAGATAGAAGATAATATAAGTTTATCTACTGATGAAAGATAATCCATTGGTTTTCATAAATTATTATTATTTCTCAAACTCAATCGCCGACGAGATTGACATCTGTCAAGTCCTGCGCCGAGTCTTGTAATAGAATCGTTGCATTATTAATGAACTACGTCTGATATCAGAGAACCTTAAGTATACATTGCAGTCATATGTCGAGCGATACAGACTAGAAGCGTTCTTGACTTATTCACGCGAGCCATCCGGTTGACTTCTGATTCAGAAATGACAAAAGGAAGTTCCCCTGCAGACCAGATTCCAGTTTGCCATTACAGGAAGCACTTTATCTTGCATACGTAACTTATAGGTCGTTTCACTACGCGAAGAACTCGAACGCAACGGATTTCAGAATCGATTCCCATTAACGAAACGAAGCTTGTTAATAGTATCTGTACGTTATTCTTCCTTTCAGGGTCGTTAAATTGAGACATTCGAAAATTTCGAAATAGTATTGAGTGTCTCTTTTCTGCGAAGTATTTGAATTTGAATTTGAGTTTGAGTTTGAATTTGAATTTGAATTCACTCGTGTATTTTAATTTGCGGTTAAGGCGTACGTAATCTTCAGTATTACGAATTCCATCTTACGTCTTCCATCTAACGTCTTTCATCTTACGTCTTCCTTCGGTAATTGTGTGGCTCTTTCTCTCCTTGTCGGACGTAATCAAAGAGCGGCCGACATTTTCCAGGATGGCGTAATGTACAACCATCTTTCTCATTTTAGCTCGTGCTTTCCTTTTCTCTCAGCCTCCTTTACGCTCGCCCTTTACTCTTAGAATTGAGAGAGGAAGCGGAATGCGGCGTGTACCTGCTCGCACCTGTACGAGCTAGCGAAGCGGAACAATCGAAGACGAGACGATAATGAGAACAACCGAGTTCAGTCGACTTCTCTGTTTTTAGTCTACTGAACGGAATCCTTGTAATTTCATCGATTTGAAGGAAGCGACGACTGGCACTTTAAGCTTCCGCCTTTATTTCATCATCTTTACCAAATGAGTAGTTAAAAGTTTTTCTCTTGGAAACATAAAATAATCTTCATTTGCTAATCTTATTACATTACTTAAAATTCCTTAAAAATCCATAAAACCTCAATATACTTTGAAAGCCTTAAAATTGTAAATATGAAGTTGGAACCTTGTTATGTTATTTCTTTTGTGTACTTATTTGAATATTAATAATTATCCACACAATATTTCCCGCGGTATAGTGCACCTGTAATATTCCTAGCTTAATATAACATCGTTTTAAAATGGCGAAAACAGATTATACGTTTCAGAAATTAATATAGTATACACTGAATAATACAGCTTACAGCAAATTAAATTTCCTAATCACTGTAGTTTTAGCTATGCACGCTTGTAATATTCAGAACACACTTCTTATTAATTTATTTATGCTCACTTAATTTAAGCTAGTATGTTATTTAAAAACAATTATCATTAAAAAATAATAAATCTATCACTACATATTTATATATAAAAAAAAATAAACCTAGTAATCTGCTTTCACTATTTAATAAATTTCTATAAGTAGAAAAGGAATAAGACCAAGAGAGAATTTGGAACATTTAAATAATTTAAAACAAAGATTTTGCCTTTCTCAAATATGTTCCTTCCTTTAAATTGAATTCATTTAACTCCGATATTTGTTTGACCCCTTCTTTCAAAATTTAGGTCCTCAACCCTCAAAGGAATCGTCTAAAACTCACGAAGCTTTTCATCTTCGATGCAGCAGGCGGGAATTCAGTTACGCTCAAGTTGAGAAATCGGCGCAGCGTACTCGACCTTTGCGAAATCGGTATTCCGTTTACGCCACTCTAGAGGCTAGGTTTCGGGGATTGCGTGAGTCTAAGGTCTGCGTGCGTCGCGTTCAGAGCGAGGTGGTTGAACCCCTTGCAAAAAGCTGGAAGCTCAAAGCTGCTCGGTGGTGTGCGGCTGGCGGTGGGGGATGAAGAAGGGGGTAACTCGGCTCGGCTCAGGTCGCTCGTAGTGTTGGGTCATAGAAGTGCCTAGGGTCTAACCTCACGGGACGGAGAATGGGGTTTTGCCCCACACATATACACAGTACACACAGACAAATTGCACACATAATTACTCATACACTCGCGCAAGAATAACACACACACTGTTATTCTAGAAATCGTATGTACCTTCTACGTGTAGAGCTTGTGCCCATACGTCCCCACGCAATTACGCACACAAGTGCAAGATCTGCTATCTACCGAAAGCTGAGTTTGCTGGCATTGCTGACATCAACGATCTCGGAAAAGGATCTCACCCGAGAAGAAAATACGAATCCAACATAAAAGATAGAAAAAGTTTCAGGATTTCTGGTTGAGAGAAAGTGCAGCTTGTGCATTTAGAAGAATAATGAATAAATAATAATAATGATAATAATAATAATAACTCTTATCCCAAATATTGTTGATAAATGTTTTTTTATAGATAGATCTGTGTCTGGAATGATAAAGGATTATAGTGTCGTTTATCGATTATCATAATTCCCGCTGCATTTCTGCTTGAAATTATGGTCTTGCCATAACGCGAATTTTCTACTTGAGACGGTATTAGAGAATGGCTGCGCCACTAAATGTAAGTGAAAATGGAAAGTTTTGGTAAGACTATGCAGGCATAATATATACGTATTTATTATTCTTCTCCTCTTGGACTCGGTTGACTTTACACTCGAAAAGTATAATTCTCTGGGAATTAATTGGGAAAGTTAGGAGACACCCTGTAGACCCTCTGTAGTGTTGTAACTCAAATCAATATATAAGTGAATGATAAGACGTTTAAAATAAAACGCTTGCGGGTAAATTTTATAGGGTGAGAGGGAGGATGAGGATAATGGAGTAAACAGGGGGAAACCAGACCAGGAGTGGTTTCATGTGGTGGTAGAAGGGTGGCAGCAGGATGTGTGTCCCCATACACGTGCTTCGCATCCCGTTGCTTCTCTAGAGCGAGAGTAAACAGAATTTGCATGGAAACAGTGTGCCAGTGGGTCGCGCGCCGCGGGTATTTAACACCGTGGGAGCTTCCCCTATATATTGTAAGCAGTACTGGCCTGAAGGTCTGGGACAGGTCACAGGATGGGGTCAGAAAGAGTGCAGAAAGGGGACAGGAAGGGGACAGCCATGTTAAACACTGCTGCAATTCTTCATCCCCATTTCATCACGCTTAAACACTTTACGGGGCATTATACATGTAAACTCGACGTTAACTCGCGATGAATGGTCGTTCATGTCTAACCGGGAATTTCTAGTGGACGTGTCTCCTTGTCCGGTATGTGGAAACAGGAAATAATCGCCGTGTCGCAGAATGTAAGCTTCATGCAATTTTTTTTTCAGTGTGTTGCATTATAGTAAATAATTCAACCTGAAATGTTGGAGAACTAATTGTGTGGTTGAAATGTATGGTGATTCCAACAGCACGCAATATTGATGCAATTTTTCTGCAATATTGCGTGACAGTATTAGAAATATTACTGAAATGTATAGATATCTGCTGTAGATCAATATTGTCATGCAATATTGTCATTTTTCAGTATTTTTGTCTGAATTAATTTTAGAGGAAGAGGGAAAACAGATGTTAGAAAAATGTCCTGAAAGCGGATTCGATGTTATGGAGTAAAATAATATCTTGTGTAGTAGACTGTACACTACTTAAGCAAAGTGCAAAGTTTCAAGCTAGTTTGCCTATGGAGGGAGAGGTAACGAACTTTGTTAACGAGGCTACCCACTCTGTCTATGATGCTACATATCTGATCGATAGCATCGTGCACTTTCGTCGTCTTGTACAAGCTTAACTGTCACATGTTTTGAAAACTTTATAATTTGAAAAAGTGAAGAATATTTTGTAAAATAAGTATTTTTAGGAATAATAAGTCTAGAAATTACGAATCAATCTATAAGTTCATTATTTATAATTTCATAAAGAACTGTTAAGTTAGATCGAAAACTCGGAATATCAAGTTTATTATTATTACTTATAAGTTTGAAGTTTATGCCATATCTATGTTATTTTTGTCAAGCAGTTTCATTCCGATTTAATACGATAAAAGTTTTCAATCTGAATTAATCCGACTCTAATATTAACAACATTATTAATAATAATAATATTAACAGTAAAAACCATAGAATTCATCAGAATCTTAAATGGGCGATAAAATATCTTAATATACCTCAACATACCTTATTATACCTTATATACCTTAGGTAAAATAAACTAGATAAAGTGAGACACGAGAAAGAATCTACTTTATTAAAAGAAGCAGTGAAACGTTCAGCCCTTCACAACCCCTAATTATCATAAAGACCTTGCAATTTCGTGAATTCGTTAGAGCGTTCACAGAGACGGAATACGGCCCTCATATATATTTCAATGGAGGGTGTCGGTGCGTGCGTACTCGACTCGCGCGTGGGTGGTGCGTGCACACGCACTTGTAGTTGGAGAGAATGCCGGGGGCGATGGTAGTAGTGGCGGCGACAGAGTTGAGTGGCCGGGGTAGGTGGGGGGGGTGGCGGTGGCGGCAGCAGTGGCGGACACATCAATAATTACCCACGGCAGCAGGGATGGCAAGACGCCGAGAGCGTTAGGGGTTGGGGGTGGGTGGTAGGTGGATGAGGTGATGTGAGGTGGGAGGAGGGAGAGGAAAGAGGAGTCTCGGGTCAACCGGGGTCAAGTCGCGCCACCAGACGCAACCCACCCCTTTCAGACGAATCTCCTACCCCTCCTCAGGCCCGTTTTCCGCCCCTGCCAGATCCTCTCTCCGCCGAATGAGAGGCAAGGGAGGATAGGGGTGAGTCTACTACTTCCATCACCCTCCCAACCGGGTTCCTCACGCACGCACACCGAATATGCGTCTGGCTATCCGACTTTCGGGCGCGTTTCCAGAGTTCGTTCACATCAGCTTGTCGTAAACCGGGTCTTAAATCGAATTTTACCTCCACCCTTATGATGTTCGGATATCAGGGAACAAATCTGCGTCGGAAAGAAAATGTAGTTTCGGAAAAACTCAGATGATAAGGTTTATTAGACAATAAACATTCTGGTTTGATCTTTTTTGTTGAAATAATTGACTATTTCGATTTATAGAGTAAGAATGCTTGTTTTATAAAGCCTGGTTGAAAAGGTGGAAAACATATTTTTTTTTAAAACATATAAGATTTAAAATTTTCTGATGGAAACTAGTTTTGTACAACCCGATAAATAGCCAATAATTCACGATAGGATACTGATATTTAGTTCTTTATGGGAAGGTGGGAAATTTGAAAAAGAATATAAAAAAAAGTTGAAAAAAGTGGAGTTAATGATTAAAGAGTCATTTTTGTCCAGAAGATTTATTACTCCCCGAATGTTGTTGTTTTTTTGTCGGAAGTTTTTCTTAGATACTACACGGAAGTTTGATAGCTGGATGTTGCTGGGTATATAAGAATTTTATATAGCAATAAAGTCTGCGACGGTCTTTGGGTGATAAAAATACCCCGTCTGTGCTTTATACTTGACGACAGTCGAAATTGCGAACGACTTTGGCGACCTATCGTTTGCTCGTGTGCGCGCATCCTTAGGCCGATGTTCGTTCACGCACGAAAGCCGAATATCCGTCTGGTCATCCAACTTTCGTCTGGGGGTGGTTTTCACCCCTGGGCCACCGGAGTTCATTCACACTAATGCTCGTCAGGCGACGTGAACTCTGAGCACGATTTTTTCTAAATTACACGTAAAACTTTACCGATTTTTAATCATCATCAAAAATTAGGTGTGAGGTTTCACGTCTCTTGATGTTACGAAATTATTTAAATGGATATAAATAATATGGAGATGTGGTGTCACGGATATTTGTTATGTGATCCGAGAAATTGGCTTCGCTGATCTAAATTCGTCATGGAGTTAATTAGATCGATTTCAGCTGAATTCAAGAGAATAAGAATTCAAGATAGTGTAAGAATTGAAGCCATAAAAAACGTTATTTTAATTGAAAAGGAAGACAGTTCGATATTCGGAGGTCGTTACGATTTGGGCGGTTGTCTGTTGCGTGATGGGTAGGCTTTGCAAACGGGCGAGAGTAAGGGATTATAGCAAACTGCAGGTTGAACAAAGGGGACTGGTTCGTTGGTTTGGAACAGGGATGGAAGGTCGTGGGGATGGTGGCGGGTCGTTGCCCGAAAACTCAGCTCTGTTATTGTCCCCCTACCCCCTTCTCTCTTTCTGTCTTGCTCTCTCAGTCATCCGAACGGTAACACAAGTCTAGCTCACGGATATATACGTAATACGCACATACTTGGCCTCCCTTCTCCATTGCCTTTAACTACAACTTCAACTCACACAGATTCATACCTTCTTGATACATACCCAATATCCATCTCTATAATAATAAACACAGAACGCCATTTTATATATGCATTGAGGATGTTTGCGAGTGTGAATTTAACTGAATTTTTTATACGCGTGAAATATGTGTATGATTGGTGGATGTTATGCACATTTAGAAATAGGATAAATCGCTTCAAAACCCACCACTGGCGACAGGCGTTCACGTGTTCTTGTCAAGCTCGTATGCAATGTCTAGCAGCTTTGACGAATTCTCTCATGAAAAAAATGGAAAAAGAAGTACCTGAACTCGCTGGTGTAAAGCTCTTTAGGTTTTTGGAAGCCACGACTCTGCTTTCTCCACTTATTCGTATGTTATTATCGTCGCGACGATCCTTGCAATTCCAACATCGAAAAGCAAAAAACGTGCCACCTTTGCAAATGTGCCGAGTTAAATCGTGTTAAAATTCGTTGAGTTTGGTAGAGAAGAGCACTGCTAGTTGAGAAAAAAGAAGACTACCTCAACAGCATGTAATACTGCAACAATATTGCTAGCATGTATGAATGTCCGCTGCCGATCATTAATACTAAGCAATATTGTTGAAACGGTGCAGCAATATTTCGTGGGGCCTGACATTGTTTATAGTTGATGGCTAGTTGTTGAAATCCATAAGAATAAGTAATGTCTGTTGTCAATCGACTGTTAGCTACTATGTGATGTCTGTTATAGTTCACTCTGTTCACTATGTTGTATGTCTTGTCTATCATTTGTTATCTATTTATTTTGCATTATAAGTTGTCTGTTGTATATTGGATGTTTGTCTGCCTTTTGTAATCTGTTGTCGGTTATGTGTTATCTACCTTTTGTTATCTGTTGTGTGTTATCCTATGTCAATTTTCCATCAACTGTCATCTACTATGTCATGTCTATTGACAGTTGTGAACTCTCTATTGCATGCTGAATGTTATCTATTATGTTTCATCTGTTGTCTATTATCAGTTATTTGTTATCTACTGTCTACACTCCGTTGTCAATCATCCCTTGCCTATCTCAGATATCTATTGCCCTCTGATGCAATTTTCTTTCCTCCCATTCATAAAAAAGTCAATAAAAGCGGTGTTTTGCAAATTCTAATTTTAGTAGCTAGACAGACTGGATATCCAGCAATATATCAACGAGCCTCGTCATAGCGAAGCGCCTCGTTATCCGCGCTACGAGGGCGTTAGAAACGAATAAACCGTAAACGTTTATGCTCCCCATAGACGGTCGCGTGGGTCAACATTACCTGTCATAAATCGGGGCTAGTGAGAGAAGCGCGTATGCGGAATAGGTAGAGTGAGACGGAGGGAGATACGGGGCGCGATAGAGTGAGATGAAACGAAAACACGAGACTGTCTGGCTCGTTGACTGGTAGGGGTGGTTTCAGGGGGGCAATCCCTACGTGGGGGTGAGCAGGTTCAACAGGGGGTGGCTACCCCGCCTGAGAGATATAACGTTGCCTATCGTGCAGTCGGTAATGCAGCACTTTCCATTGTTAGCGGCATTGCACGCGCTGAAACGTTTACTGCCGCAGACGTGTCAATCCATACCGGTTTTACGAGCACTGCGTAAATTCCCGCTACCTGTTCGTCAGCAGTGTGCGCCACTGCCAACAAATGCATTAGATTTTATGGGAGCACGCTCGTTCGTCTGGCATTGCAGACCGAAGACAAGCGATTTTCTGCCTCTTTGCGTGTCTTGAAGCCATAAGGGATTTCGGCTTGGTACGTAAAATGGGCTTGAGAAGGGGTGAAAAGTGCAGAGTCGTAAAAGAGCTTTCCTTTTATGTATATTTTAAAGTTGACTTAATAGAAAGTACTATTAAAACCTGGAAAGGATCTATCATGAAGAGAAGAATTTCTTTGATGAAGAAAGTACATATAATTAATTTTTTATTATGCGCTCTTGCGGGTTGAGTAATGTTGAAGACTGGCATGATTAAATAAGTTTCAAATCAAAATTGTGTGATGTAACAATAGCATAGACATGGTAGATAATTCATTATATTTTGTTGATCATTGAAAAACTTTTACGTTATGGGCAAAGTTTTAATTACTTTTCTGCACATTTTTCCCACGTTTTAGGAAAGTATGAACGTAGTTCTCAACATGAGAGTCGATTACGATTATTAGATCTTTCATTAAAGGGGGTGCCTGATATTGGGATAAGAGACATATCTAGGTAGGACTTCACATTGTCTACTTTGAATAGAGCAGTTTACTTAAAAGCAGCAAGAAGTCTTTCAGTATCTTCCGGAAATTATTGGATTTTTTAAACGTGGCGGAAACGGCACAAAAAAATTGGATCATTTGAAGATGCAGGTGCTTAACCTCGAGGGAAAATACACGGGACATTAATAGACCTCTTAAGATCTCGGCTTCTGTTTTTCATCGCTTCCTGGCTTCTGTAACAAACGGTCAAACTACTTTCGCTTGATCAATAACTTTACGAATCAACTATCCCCCAATTCACGTCCCTGGGTATTTCTTCTTTGGCTCCGTTGCTTGAGTTTGACCGACAAGAAAAAGCGTAATAGTCTGAAAGACGGTAGTAAAGTTTCGCCCTCTTTCACAAATACACTCTTCGAATGCAGTCAAACGTTTTTACGATTTCACTTCTTTTCGAAAGCGAGTTTTTTTGCATTTTTATATAGCTTTGGATTGAAGAAAATGTAATGTTAAAATGTTTCTATCTGATAGAATAGTGTTTTCTGACATCAGACGTCAGAAAATATGATTCTTGGAGATGTTATGAAAAAATGTTTAATGAGAATAAGAGTCTCTTATAATGTATGGTTCATTGCGTATCTGGAGACCTCGGAGTTGAGAAATTAAAGCAGGCAATTCCAGGGTTAAGGTTGTCCCTTCCCTCCTCTTTCTCATTGCGAGTGAGGATGAGGTTGGTAACCTTTCTCTGAAAGGATACCACCGAGAGTTGTTTACAGTCCGTGTTCCGCCACGCAAATTACAGTCAATTAAAGTCCTATGCTTCCAACGTGATGTCGAATCCACGAGTAAGAGGGTCCTTCCAACGGGTAGACACTGGACAGTGCAGACGTATGCGTAGCGAGGTCACGTCTGTTAAGGTCTGAACTAGGGTGAATAGACTATAAAACAGCAGGCAAAGCCTTCGATCTTACCTTTAATTTAACTCTTGGGGCATCTGCAGAACTTTTCGTCTGTGAAGGTGTGCAATAATTCAGTGTCCGCTTAAAACTCCCTGAAATACAAAAAAAAAAACATTAATTTTCGGGTGAATAATTCTTGGAGAGAAAAACTTCGAGGGGTTCACGGGAAGGATTAATGTCATTGATGTGATAAATATCTTGCAAGTGTGCACGCTAATCGGCAACTATGTAGTAAGGCCAGCGGTGAGTTTAAACTCGTGTAGGAATCTTGTGCATCAATCCTGGATCCCGCGGAATCGTCGGGTCATTTCGTAGAAAAATGTCGAAAGGTCGGGTTCGGTATAGGGCCTATTTACTTTGAGGGGTTACCGGGTTGGCCGGATTTATGGCGGCTGAGTCTTCGCCACGAAGATCGTGCCGCGATGATGCGGTAGATGAGGTCTTCGCGTGGCCACGCTTCATAGGGATGAGGGGACTGGACCGTGTCCGATCCTTGGAAGGAAGTACAAAGTTACGAAGAGGAGTTAGATGGTGTTGGTGGATAGGTATAGGCCCTTCTATACTTCTTTACCTTTCTCGAAGTGTACGAGCATCAGTATACCTGGGAGAAGAAGGTAAAGAAGGAAGGGATGTTTGCTCTGGATTCCAAGCGTGACCTCCATGCTGACCTGGCAGGAACATCTCCGCGCATCTCTCTGCCTTCCGCAATTATATCCCCACCTCCGATTTCTTCCAGATCGGTACCACCAGCATCTCTTTCCTTACGTCCGATGTACGTAAGCGTTTACGTACCGCCGTAAGTGCCTATACCACTAGGCATTAGCCAGCGCGACCAAGCATCCGCGTACGCATTGCGATCGGGATCGGATTAAACTTACTTCGTGCCACAGGAACTCTCCTACAGAGGTCCTTATTCCTCTGTTGCGTGAGGAAAACGCGCATAATGGTTCGACGATAATACTTAGCGATGAAATTTGATAGCACAGCGCTTAGATAGTAACAATGCGCCAAGAAAATACCTTCTGCAGCCAGCTTGCTAATTCTCCTTTCAGGACTCTCATTCCAACTCGATTTTCAAATAATAACAAAATAGATATTTCTAAGAGTGTGGTGTGAGATAAAGGGTTAATTATTTTGGAATGGTACTTCTTGTTATAGAAGAGGGCGCCC
Organism: Synergus umbraculus; assembly: GCA_900474325.1. Taxonomy (NCBI): domain Eukaryota; kingdom Metazoa; phylum Arthropoda; class Insecta; order Hymenoptera; family Cynipidae; genus Synergus; species Synergus umbraculus. Next base: position 11,719 of record UCOK01017962.1, on the reverse strand, counting down.
GGTATTTTCATTTCCACGATTGGACGTGTGCGGTGCGAGAAATCGTCGCGGCGGCGACGGCGGCGACAGATGGAGATCCGTGATTCCGCATGCGGAACCAGGTTGCAGGGGGGTCGCCGCGTGTTAGGGACGCGCCGCGTGTCAATTAAGTGGCTCTGACCGGTGAGATAGGGGTCTCCTTTCCATACGGATATGCATTCGCTTGGCTGCTCGCTCACTAACTCACACCACTCGCCTATCTCGCGTGTACTGTATGGAACATTAATGGTAGTAAACCCTTCCAAGGTTTAGACACCATAAAGATGCTACCAATCTGACCTTCAATAATCACCTTAAATGGTAGCTTCATTAAATTTGGATGCTGTACTGATAGCACGTAACCATTATAAGGGTGGTTACATGTCAGGGAAGTCGGGAAGTTAGGGAAAAGAAATTTGTCAGGGAAAATAGAAATTGATGTATTAATAATGGTAATAAAAAAATTCTGATTCTTGGATATGTAGTAGGATATTATTGTAAAAAGGTGACTATTAACGATTCATACTGTACGTGTGTATACAGAAACTAGACAGTGGAGGTCCTTCGTCTTCATGTGGAGACCCCATTACGAACCACAAGACCTCGTTATGATGACCCTTGCGAAAGGTCCACTGCTGACTGTCTATCTATCGCGATCGTACGACAACCTGTTTACCTTCAGCTTCAGAAGCAGAGACGTACTTAAATACTAACAACTACAGAACCTTCGAACCAACATCCTGTATATATTTTCGATATTCTCTTATATCCTTCTGATAATTGAAAGTTGGAAAAAGGGATGAAACCATCATATAATCCAATTGGGAAAGAGTGTTTCCACTGCTAGTATCGATTCCGTTTGTAAAGTTCCACCCCTTTCTAGTTTCCACCCCTTTCTATTTTGTTAGATGTTTTCTATTCAGAAACGCTTTATTAACGTTAACATAATGATTTTCTAACTAACTTTTGGAGATAAAAGAAGCTTAGACTACAATAAAGGCTTAGAAATTTTGCAAAAGGATAAAATTCATCGCCCGAAGTGACATCAACAGTTTCCATGAGTTGGCCTTTATATGATAAGAGTACTATGACATGAAAGAGTGAATAGACCACGAATCGAAAGCGTAAGAGAAGAGGAAATAACGTGTTTACACTAAAGGTTGTATAATGTATATATGTCATACGTACAGGAGGTTATATGCACCTGCTATTAGACATCCACATGGACATAAAGTCATACACGTACAGAAAAGGAACATATACATATTACGCCTGGCAGGACTTACTAGTGTGTGATACACCACAAGTATCGCGGTGAGAAAATGAAGGGGGTTGAAGTGTTTCGGTTTGTTCGTGATGAGAAACTAAGCATGTTACGTATGATAGTTTACACTCCATAGTAAGTTTCAATCTTCTCTCATGTATAAGTAATAGACGTTCTTATCTCTTTGAGTTTTTATTTCTTTCTAAGAACACTTTATTGAGAGTATTTACAGATACAGAAACACACATGTAACTGCATACAATTTTCAGACATGTTTCGTAAAATGACCATAAATGTTTGATTTAACAATATGTAATAAATAGATATTTATGAACCTATATGATTCGCCTCTATTTTTAAAGAAATGTTTCTGTATTTTAAGCAGCACACATTTTTTTTAAATTACTGTAATTTTTGATTGCTCGTCACGTTATTTTTAAATCTCTATGAATCTTGTGAATCTGATGATAATTAATTTCAGGAGTAAAATGAATGACGTTGATATAATTCGGAAATGCTTATTAAATTACTCAATAAGCGATTACTAAACGAATATCGATGAAAATAGACGGAAAAAACTCTGTGGTTGTGACAACCATAGCAGATTTTTCCATGTAAGGATAAAATATTATAATATTATTCATTATTTGCATGTGGAGGGGTTGGATACTTATCCCAAAATTTCCAAATGAATATACAGTCTAATTTTATTATTAAATTTATGCTATTGATTCGTACACATTTGTTTCAGACGATTCTATATATAATTGAGGATAAAATAATGTTACCTATAAAATTCTCTGGTAATTATTTTTCTAAAGCGAATAAAAATTAAAAGCTTTACATTTAAAAAGCTTTTTTGGATTAATTTCTACCCTAGTGGTAGATAGACAGGAATGGATTTGGATGTCTGCTTTTTTCGCTTGTGATGTTAATAAAAAAAGTGAAAAGCGCCATTCAAATTGTCTGGAAACTCTAACAGTGAATCCTAAATAAATTGGTTTTCTTCCCTTAATTACCTTTCAGTAACATTTTTCCATTTAATTCAGCTCTATCATGGAATATATTCTCAAAATTTAGATCTCTCTATTTAGAGTTCGTACAATTTTACACAAAAGTTAAATAATACATTCTGGAATTTTTTCGATAAGAATTAAATTATTTAAAATACTAGATTAAAATAGAAAAGTCAATTTTCATTATTACACGTTAATCCTCTTAACGTTCTTTCTCAACATTTATTTATTTCAATAAATCTCGTGTCACTTCTTTTGCAATAATGTAACGTTCAGTTTAAAAATCTGATGGACTTATTTCTGGAATATAACATTAAGTGATATGTCATAAAATTTTTTAATGTCACAAATGTTCAACCTTTCAACCTATCATATGAAGATTGAAGAATTTAATGTCTCCATTTGGGATTATTATAATTATATTCAGTTCTGTGATAAACTTTAAAATCTCTTAAAATTCCACGAAATCGTTTTAAAATTATAGAAATCCCTTAAAATATCTCAACAAATATTCGAAACTGCTTCATCTACAAAGCTGCCTCTTTGAGAAAGCGAAGCGCAAAAGTAACTCGCAAGTTGCTATTTAAGTTTCTACTTGAGTTTCTGAACACTTTCTCCAGGGGAAATAATTAATTGTGGGTGTTCAAGTTCTCCATTAAAGGCAGGATAATAGGAAAATGCTAACCACCTGTTGTTGAACACCAATTTTCTTTTTAAAAGTTTCTTAAGCGCAATTATAATTTCGTTATCAACGATTACAGTTTGGGCTCATATTCTTTTCCATAAACCGTTCCACAGGTAGTTCAGCATTCAATTAAAAGATCTTCCAAAAAAGTCCTAAAATCCATAAAAAAATCCCTTAACATTTTTTAAACTTTTTAATCCTTTAAACTTTTTTTACCCATTAAATTATTTCTGTTTCTAGTGGAATAAGCCAACCCTTGTGAGAAAGACAGTTTCCATTCGCAAGGAGTGCGTGGACTCGTGACTGGAGTTGGATCCTTGGGAGTCTGAGCCCACACGGGCCCAACTCGTGCCAGTCACGGAGCAACCCTTTTCGAACTGAACAAAGTGGGACGGTGGGGTGCGGCAGCACGAAAAGTTAAGGTCGTGGGGAGGGATTGTCGACCGGTAAGCGAGCAGGGGGCCAACAGGGAGGCTAAGACTTCGCAGGTCGATACCATCGCCAAGAGCCACTAAGTTCAGGCCTCCCGCTGCCTCTCCATGCCTTCTACTCCGTGCCTTACCCGTAATTATTCAGCAAAGAGGACCCCGACGGGTCAAGTCAGGTTATCTTGGCACTAGGATGCGGGGTTATCTTCGCTACCCTACTCTCATCCCTTCCAGCTCTCATCCCACCTCCCCTGTACTAACTGCTACGTCACTAGATTTAAACACTTCAACCCTTTCTCATACACAGCTACAATACAGGCAAAAATATATAGTGTTTCATTCTTGCTCCAGTTTATTTTTTTAGATGTTCAATTTAAATTCTATCTAGCAATAAGTTCGCTGGTTCAAAATAAAACTTTCATTTTTACTGTAAACCTTTTTTCTTCAGAGAGAGTCTCACCATTGGTAATATTCGAAAGAAATTTGTTCGTGCCAACACTTTCGTGTGACAATGGAAACGACTTTAGTGGAAAAGCCGATAATTTATTTTAAAAAAAATGAATTGCAAAGCTTAGAGTCAAAGCTCGCGAAATTATAGTTACAATACACGCATAGGAGCACCTAATGCAGGTAAAATGTGGAATTAATTCGGAATTGGTATGAAAAAAATTGACTGCGCCTACTGTTTGCGGAAACATGGCTTTGTGATGTTATCGGGTCGCGTGTTCTGAGATTATGGAAGTTAGCGTGCGCTACGTGCGAAAGTCGCATTCGCTGTGAGTGGAGTTTATAAAAAAAAAAAAGCTTGCGCATCTCTAGCGAACATTCCATATGACGAGCGACGTCACGTTTGCTGCAAACGATGCACATGGCGCAGCTGGAGTCTACATAGAGAATCTACGTGCTTCCTATCGCCATATGCGTTTTACCATGTCCCCACGCCCCCGTAGCCCTCGTAAACCCCGTAATACTATCTTCGACCACACCAGGTCCCTTCGTCCACCGAATGGACAAATGTGACACGTTCTGCGTCTACGCGCACTCTACAATTGTCGCAAGTGCACCATCTTGTCTCCCAACCATTCTCTAATACATACGAATGTCTTTCATTGTAAAAAAAAAAGAAATGCCTAAGAGTTTAATTATAAGAAGAGAAAATTGTTTAGAATAAATTAAATATTTTTATTCTATGATTGTATAGATATTACAAATCAGATTGAGAGAGAATTGAGAAAAATGATCATTTAAAAACGATCATTTATCAAAGAAGAAAAGTTCATCATAACGTTCTAGGAAAGCAAGAAGGGAGACATTCCTTCAAATCTGCATTGTTCTCTGAATTCTGCGAAGACGAAACAAGAAATACATAACGTGTACGGGAGTTAAGTCCAGATTCGAATTTCGCGAACGCGATGCTTCCGGAGTATTCTTCTTGTAAACGTTGCTTCGAAAATGCATGGCGGGCGACTAACAATGGCTCTTCTTGTAAAACTGATTACCAGATGCACCGAAACAAGAACTGTGATCATCATTACACGAAACCTTACTGGATCATTCTAAACTTTCAAGGAAGATAAAACTTCATTGTAACGAAAATATACAGTAACATTTTTGCTGTAAGCAGTACGTTACTCGATAAAGTAGCAATGCCTGTCTACAATAGCAGCTGATAGTATAGACTGACAGGAAAAAATGGGGATTAACATCTCTATTAATAGTCAAAACGTAGTAAAGACGTCTAGGCTGCTACCAAGAAGAAGGTTTAGAGACTTGACAGACTTCGCATCGAGTGTGGGCATTATAACAGAAAATTATGTTCAAACGTTTAGTATCTTCTACCACAGCTTTACGAGCGTTTCGAAAGCTACCACGAAGTAAAGTTCAGAAGTGCAAAAAAGCGTATATCCTTGCACTGATGCCCTCCGTCTCCAGATATTGCGGATCCTCCTCTCATCTCATGTTATGTACTTTGTGTATAAACGTAAAGTGTTCACGCACCCAGAGGTGCATCGTGCTCTTCGCATTTTGCAAACGTCCGATTATCGCGATGCACTTCGTCGGAGTTAAGAAATAAATCAGGGCAACGGTTTGGCATTAATTGAGCCGCATTGTATAACCTCGCCACGGTGAAATACGCCGCGGCATCGATTTACGATAGATAAAACGTACTTTATGGGGATGTTTCCGAGGGCATGGCCAAGTAGTTTACAGCTCGCGAGGCAGCCTCGCGGGCCAACGCGAGTCTCGTGGTGGAAAAGATGAGAGAAGATGATGGCTGAGAGACGAGACGCAGAAGATGAGGAAGATGAGGAGGAACAAGGAGAAGAAGAAGAGGAAGAAGTTGGAGGAGGATGAAGAGGATAAGAGTAGTTGGAGAGCGGTTTGGCGAACACGTTCACACGTTGAATATCCTCCAGTTGCGTATATACATATGCCTAATGATGCGTGCCAGCCCACTAGCTAGACTCGTATATCAAACGGCTAATTAATGTTGCTCGTAATTGCTGCCTATCATAATGCGAGCAAGATAGTGGGGAGATCGCTATTTCTTCTCTCCTCCCTTACTTTCTTCTTTCTTTTTGCTTCCGATTCTTAGGTGGAGAAGGGAGACTAAACTTTAAAATGTTTACGATCAACGAAAATAAGCAAAATGGTTCGATTCTTTGTTCACCTGTTTTTCTACATATTTAGTTTTAAGGAAGTTGACACTTTGGCACGATAACAAAAGTAAGACGCTCATTAATAAAAAATTCCCGGATTCGTAAGTATATAAGCGCTTTGGAATTCGCCGACATACTCATTCCACGGATTTGTGAACTGTGATTATTTCAATGAACGGGCTTCGTACAAGTTCGGAATTCCCGGTACCATGTAAAGATACGCGATGGATCCTTTGTCTCTCCCCGGCAGCACATGGTCCTAGGTATTTTCAGTACCTTTGCTTTTACGCACGTTTTAAGGTACAAGCGTAACGACAGTGGACCGTAGCAATAAGTTGCACCTTTTTACGACTTACTATGAAGATGCCCTGGAAATTATCCGCGGGTGCTACGAGCGGAGTCAGTAGTCGTTTGTACCGAGGAATAAGTTCCATATACTTTACAAAGTGGGCATATGGTAAGATAAAAGCATTAGAAGACAGGAGAAAGAAAAGAGAAGAAATAAGAAGAAAGAAAGAAAGAAAGAAAAGAAAGACAAGAAAGGAATAAGAAGAGGATTTTTTCACACGATATTATAATTATCTAATTTTCGAAATATATACTTCACATGTTCCAAAGAAATATTTTTGCAAATTATGAAATTTGAAATGAACTCTATTAAAGTACAATTTCTTTCTTTCCAATTTTTCTCGAAGCTTGCCTTTTTCTGTACAAATAGGATATTCGAGATAGCAAGTTGCAAGACTCTTGCATTTAACATGGAAGGTGTCCAAGAAATTTACGTTAAACTAGTAGAGAGTTACATGCGAGCTAGTTTTGCTAGAAATAAACTCCAGCGAGGGTTCATGTTAAAACAAAGTGATTTCATGAATAATAAAATAATATTAGTGTCATGCAGTATGTAACGGCGTTAATAACGTAAAACTGAAATCCTAACAATAGAACGACTTCTACTCGTTGTTCTTTCATTAAAATAATATTACATAATTGAAAGAGTCACTTCTTTAATCAAATATATCATAGAAATATAGAGAACAGTGTAAAACTTATCAGTCTTTTCACGTATTTCTTATTATGTTTCTCGTGTTTCAATATATAGAGAATCTTCCTATAACAAGTTAACTATTAGGCGTATAAATTGTAAGTGTATAATATGTAAATTACACGTTATGTGTAATTTGTGAACGCTTTACAAGAATTCTCTTTACGACGCATATAAGTATCTTTAGTAATTCGCAATTCTAAATTACTGTGCAACGCAATCCTAACAATCTTCCCCTCTATTCTAACATGTGAATACCATGTATAATAGAAGACTTGCTTACAGATTTTTTTTTCGAACGTCATGCAATAGTCGTATCATTCTTTATCGCCTTACATTTGGCAATTCACGTGTGTTAATTTCCTCAAAATTTTAAAGACTTCATGAAATTCGATAATTTAATATCTTCTAAAAATCAGAAAAATAGCTGAAAACTATTTAAAAATTTATATCCTATGCGAATGTCTACTTATATTAGAAATATAAAAAAAATTCGACGAGGATGGGATTCGAACCCACGCGTGCTGAGCACATCAGATTAGCAGTCTGACGCCTTAACCACTCGGCCACCTCGTCTGTTTGATTAAAAATACAATCGATTCTCATTAATTAAAAATTCGCCTCAATGAACACTTCATTTTATGATACATCCCCTACCACAGGTCTTTTTCAAACTTTGTACACTCCGTTCTTTTGTTTTGAAAGCGCACGCACCTGCGATCAGTGATGTACACCTGTATATACTTCATGTATATATTTCTGAGCTAAATGTTGAAAAAATTCTGAAAGGTCTCTCATATGTTATTGTTTCAAATCTTATTTGTCTTTTGAATGACTTTAAATTGTAAGAAGAAAACCAAAATAATTGCGCGCGTGTAATTTTGCTGATGTATTAAATGAAAATTGAATATATGAATGCGAATCATAATAGTTATTAAATTATATATATATATAAATTATAAATTTATGAATTATTATTATAGTATATTAAAGTTTTAAAAAATATTGCAAACCTTATCTAAAAAATCTGCTACGAAAAAATAAAACTCGCCGCATGTTTTCAATGTCTACTCATATGCCGAATATAAAAAAAATTCGACGAGGATGGGATTCGAACCCACGCGTGCTGAGCACATCAGATTAGCAGTCTGACGCCTTAACCACTCGGCCACCTCGTCTGTTTGATTGAATACAATCGATTCTCGTTAATTGAAAATTCGCCTCAATGAACACTTCATTTTTTGATACATTCCCCGCCTCAGGTCTTTTTCAAACTCTGTACACTCCGTTCATTTGTTTTGCAAGCGCGCGAATTTAGCAATGCTGTACACCTGTACATACTTCGTGGATATATTTCTAAACTGAATGTCAAAAAACTTCTGCAAGATATCTCATTTGTTATTGTTTCAAATCTTATTTGGCCTTTGAATGACTTTAAATTGTAAGATATAAACCAAAATAATCGCGCGCGTGTAATTTTGCCAATGTATTAAATAGAAATTGAATGTATGAATGTGAATCACAATAGTTATTAAATTATTTATATATATAAATTATCGTTATTGTAGTGTATTAAATAAGTTTAAACAAATATTTCAAACCTTACCTAGAAAATCTGCTACGAAAAAATAAAACTCGCCGCAGGGTTTCAATGTCTACTTATATATCGAATATAAAAAAAATTCGACGAGGATGGGACTCGAACCCACGCGTGCTGAGCACATCAGATTAGCAGTCTGACGCCTTAACCACTCGGCCACCTCGCCTGTTTGATTAAATACAATCGATATTCGTTAATTAATAATTCGCGGCATTGAACATTTCAGTTTTTGATACTTATATTTCGAACATAAAAAAAAATCGACGAGGATGGGATTCGAACCCACGCGTGCTGAGCACATCAGATTAGCAGTCTGACGCCTTAACCACTCGGCCACCTCGTCTGTTTGATTAAATATAATCGATTTTCTTTAATAAATAATTCGCGGTATTGAACACTTCATTTTTTTATACATCCCCCCCCCAGAATGGATCTTTTTTAAACTTTGTACACTCCTTTCATTTGTTTTGGAAGCGCGTGCAAAGTCATCAATGCTGTACACCTGTACATACTTCGTGGATATATTTCTGAACTGAATGTCAAAAACCTTCTGCAAGATCTCTCAATCGTTATTGTTTCAAATCTTATTTGGCCTTTGAATGACTTTAAATTGTAAGAAGAAAACCAAAATAATTGCGCGCGTGTAATTTTGCTGATGTATTAAATGAAAATTGAATATATGAATGCGAATCATAATAGTTATTAAATTATATATATATAAATTATAAATTTATGAATTATTATTATAGTATATTAAAGTTTTAAAAAATATTGCAAACCTTATCTAGAAAATCTGCTACGAACAAATAGAAGTCGCCACAGGTTTCGAATGTCTACTTGTATATCGAATATAAAAAAAATTCGACGAGGATGGGACTCGAACCCACGCGTGCTGAGCACATCAGATTAGCAGTCTGACGCCTTAACCACTCGGCCACCTCGCCTGTTTGATTAAATACAATCGATATTCGTTAATTAATAATTCGCGGCATTTAACACTTCATTTTTTGATACACCCCCCACAACGGATCTTTTTCAAATCTTGTACAGTTCGTACTTTTTTTTTGAAAGCGTGCACACCAGGGTTTTATTATTATAATGTATTGAACAAGTTTAAAAAAATATTTCAAACCTTATCTAAAAAAAATCTGCTACGAAAAAATAAAACTGGCTGCAGGTCTTTAATGTCTACTCATATGCCGAATATAAAAAAAATTCGACGAGGATGGGATTCGAACCCACGCGTGCTGAGCACATCAGATTAGCAGTCTGACGCCTTAACCACTCGGCCACCTCGTCTGTTTGATTAAATACAATCTACTCTCGTTAATTGAAAATTCGCCGCATTAAACACTTCATTTTTTGATACATTCCCCACCATAGGGGGGATGTATCTTTGTACACTCCGGCCTTTTGCTATGGAAGCGCGAGCACAGTCATCAATGCTATACACCTGTACAAACTTTCTGCAAGCGAATAATCGCAATATATACGTCATTTATATAATGTATTATTTTATGCTCATTTCAAGTACCATATTAAGTAAATACACCAGTTATCAAAATGAAAGCAAAAGCGAAATTAAAAATTTCAAATGCTTATAATATGATGTTAAACACGATTCTGATTATCGAAAATTATTAAAGTGTTCTGAGTATAGTTTAAAAAATATAATTTTGTCACGATTAAAGTTTAAATAATACAAGTGCTTTAGTTATCATCAAGGTCAATAATGGCTGTTTCAGTAAAATCGGATCGTTAATTCGATGACAGGATATTTAAACTTGCTAAAAATCATACCTTTTCATACGGAGACAACCAAAATGTTTATTTTATGGAAAATACTTTGCCATCTGACGATAAATAAAGCAGTGACAATTTACTGAAGTCGACTGTATTATGTAATTAAGCTAACTAACAACAGTTACAAGATTTTATTTATTTCCTTATTTGACACTAAATAAAATTTAAAAGATAATTCTGCACACTTTATTTCATAAATCAATAAAAATCTTGAAGTGTATTAAAAATGCTCTAAATACAAGCAATAAAACTTGATGCTTTCATCAAAATAATAGGAACAGCCATAAACTTAATATAATATCAGGAAATAATAGCAATGACTATATAACAGATAGTAAAACGCAGAGAATGACTTGAAGAAGAATTTGAGCGGCTATAAAGTCGCAGCTAGGAAAGACATTAATACTGTCTGCTGTACTAGATTTTCTTTAGCTCCGTAACTCGAAACGTCCAGCTCTAGCAACCGATGGGTAATTATCGTCTTTTACAGAGTCTCTTTAAGGTCTTTGTTGCTCATGTGGCACTTAAGGGAGCACCACCTTTAATCTACCTTTTTGCGGCTTTTAGTCATTGCACTACATTGCAGTAAATTTTGCGTAAAGTTCTTTTTCGCTCACACAATAAATTGACCAGCCTGTGTGTATGTATGTGTGTGTGTTCCGAATAGACTTCCACATTCTTGAGGCTATCAAAATCAAATCTTGCAGGACGTTATAAATTTGTCTCGCAGATTTTTTAAAGATATCTTGAAATTGTTTTCGAACTTTAGAAATTTTTTCTTCAGAGATTTACATAAGATTTAAAGGCTTTTAAAGAACTTTATGGGATTTCAAAATATTGCAAACAATTTCAAGCGGATAAAAGGAGTTAACGCATGTCATTTTATTGATCTCAATACGGGTGCGCGGTGCGTGTCAAACACTGTTTCAAACCTTTTTACAATCTCATATCGTATCACGAAATAGTGTCATTTGTGCCTTTTACGCGAATGCAATGCAAAAAATTACAATAAGTATATTGTTCATGGACGAAAGGACCTAGATTGAATATGCATTTTGTACCCATTTACTACTCGCGATGGTAATGTAATGAAAATTGATATTATTTTACTGACACGGTGACATAAAAACACAGGTCATTATTTTCAAGGGTAAAATATTCCATAATTTGTCTGGGGAATTAGTAAATATGTTCCATTGACGT
>UCOK01017961.1:0-33455 GCA_900474325.1 Synergus umbraculus | reverse complement strand
TAATTTAAATATTCAATACTGGCATAAATATTACGACAAATCTCAATGTTTTCTGAAAAATTGTATTAAAATTTACATTCATTTGATTTTTATTAATTTTCCTACTGATCAGGTAATATTGAACTTTTTATACATATTTTAAATCCAAATTTGAGTCCTTATACAATGCAGAATAATTGTACAATTTTTAAAATAAGTCTAGCAGATTCTATAGAAATCTACTTTTAAAATAAGTACAAGAAATTAAAAAAAATGTTCATTATTCGAAAGTTATTGATATTTTTACGAAAAATTGACATTTGACGTTCTTTGTAATTTTAAAAAATTGACAAAGTAATTTCGTCCTGGGTTCATTTTGATAACTTTTAATTTACTTCAAAGAACAAATGTGAGCTATAGTGTAATTAAATTTATAAAAACTTAAACGGTCATCGAAAAAAGGCGAAACCAAACTTCTGTTTGGTAGTGTAAGAAATCAATAAATTATTATGAAATGTATTAAGATTTAAAAATTTTTGTCAATTAAAAACAAAAACATGCAAAAATCGAAATTTTCCAGAATTATGCGAAAATTCAAACATCATGCGAAGATTCTAAAATTATGCAATGAAAAAAAATTCTGTGTTTTTATGATGATGAATCTTCTTTATTTAACTTAGAAACTTCATAAATCGCAAAGATTATGAGTATAATATTCAATTCTGTTGAATAATAAAGGATTTCAAAGGTCAACTGTCAAATATGTCAATTGTCAAATGTCAAATGTTCTTAATAATGTGGATGATCTTAAAAAGTCATAATTTTTATGTTCTCTTTGAAAGAGAAAATTATTTCGCATTAAACCGCTCTGTTTTGAAGTGTCCGAATTTATGTCTAATTTTGATCCATGTTTGTTCCCCTACCTCTTTATTGATTGCATGTGTGATTATGACGTCAGTTCCATAAACGAATAAGGAATTACACTTTCATTAAATTGCTCTATTCTGTTAATGGCGCTTGCGGAGGTGAGTATCGGAATTGTATAATGTGTGGTGTTGCCTCATACCTTAAGAGCTTTTATGATTCCGACGATGTCTCTATTCAACAACGAAACATTCATGAATCTGATAATCGTCAAGAATTATTATCGCTCAGAGGGTGAACATCGACATTGCGGTTTACGCAGACTTGCTTGCGTTAACAGTTATATAATTCCATGAGTAATATCTCTAATGGAAGATGATGAAATTGTGGTCCTAGTTGCAAATTGTAAATGTTCGTATATTCTCTATATTGCCTGAAGTTCTACTTTAATGGTCGATATATCTACAGGGTGTTCATAAATGAATAATTTTGTATTTTTCAACTAAACTATCAATTATGATCAGCGCTTTTCTCGTTTTTGCACACCTTTTGTTGGTAGCAAAAATAATTGAGAATTTTTAATTCTTGAAATATAAACTCTTGTAATTTTTTATCTAATTTCAGAAATCTTCATGAGTTTTATAAAATTCTTTAAAATGTCTTTATTATCCTTCAAAAATTGGTGGAATTCTTTTAAATTTCGTAAATTCACTTGATATTTCTTAAAATTACTTAAAATTACTCAAAGTCCCATAAACTCCCATTAAATCTTTTAAAATTTCTGAAAATCTACTGAAATTTTGTAAAATATTTTGGATCCATTCAAAGTCATTAAAATTACTTAATATCCCATAAAATATCGTAAAATCCCTTAAAATTATTGAAAATCCCACGAAATGTCATGAAATCTCTTAAAATTCTTGATAATTCAATAAAATCTCGTAAAATTCCTTGAATTCGTTAAAATTATTAAAAATCTCATAAAATCCGTTGAATCCCTTGAAAGTCTTTAAAATTACTTAATATCCATACAACATCTTAAAATGCTTTTAACATCCTTCAAAATCTGGCGAAATTCCTTTAAATATCGGAAAATCACTTATTGATATCCCTTGATATTCCACAAAATTCCTTAAAATTCCACAACCTAACGTTAGAATCGTTAAAATAATTAAAAATCCTATGAAATCTTATCAAATTCCTTTATCAATTTCGCAAAATTAATTAGTATTTGTTAAAATTACTTTAAATTACTCAAAATCTCATGAAGTCTACTTAAATCTCTTAAAATTTCTGAAAATCTACCGAAATTTTGTAAAATCTATTGGATCCAATCAAAGTCTTTAAAATTACTTCATATCTTATAAAACATCTTAAATTCGCTTAGAATTACTTAAAATTCCATAAAATATGGACAAATCCTTTAAATTAATTTCAAATCCTACGAAATTTTATGCAATTCCTTAAAATTCCTGACAATCCCATGAAATCTCGTAAAATTCCCGTACAATATGTTAAAATCTCTCTAAAATCCTTCAAAATCTGGAAAACTTCCTTAAAATTAATTAAAATTACTTGAAATCTCTTAAAGTCTCAATATATCTCTTAAAATTAATCAAAATTCCATGAAATCTTTGAAATTCTTGAAAATCCAAGATAATCTCACCTAATCCTTTAAAATTTCTGGAAATAAATGTTCTACAAATTAACTAATATCTCATAAAATATTTTAAAGTTGCTTAAAATTACTTAAAATCTCCCAAAATATAATCAAATCCCATAAAATTACATGAAATCCCTTGAAATTTCTGAAAATCCAATGAAATCTCGTAAATCCCTTAAGTCGTTAAAATAACTTAATATCTTATGAAAAATTGTAAAATCTCTAAAAATTACTTAAAATTCCATGCAATTTTCGTACAATCCTTTAAATTTCATAAAATTCCTCGAAATACCTTGATATTACTTAATATTTCTAAAATCTCAATAAATGTCGTAAAGCCCTTTTAAATTCCTTAACATTTTTCAAGATTCCCTGAAATCACATTAAATCTCTTAAAATACCTTCAAATTCAATGAAATTTCGTAAAATGTATAAAAGGTTCTCAAATTACTTAAAATTCCACACAATATATAGTCAAATTCCTTAAAATTATTTTATAATCCTTTAAAATCTCATACTTTTTCCCAAAAATATTTGGGATTGGAAAAATTAAGGGATTACAAAAGTATGCAAAATAAAAAAAAAAAATTAAAATTTCTGAAATATAAAAATTTGTAATAACTATTCGAATTTTTGGAATCTCAATAAATTTTTTAATTCCTTAACATTATTCAAAGTCCCATTAAATTCCATTTAAACCTTCAAAATATCTAAAAAAATTGCGACAAATCCAATGAAATTTCGTAAAATGCCTTGAATTCCTTAAAATTCCGTAAAACTATTTCATATCCCTTAAAATGTTTGAAAATCCAATTAAACTTCGTGAAAATCCTTGAAAAAGCTTTAAAGATTCTAAAATTACTTAAAATTACACAAAATATCGTCAAATCCTTTAAAATTATTTAAAATCCCATAAAATCTGGATAAATACTTTGAATTACCTGAAAATCCAATAAAAACTCTTTATTAGATTTTTAAATTCTTTAAATTTCTTTAGATTCTACAAACACCCAATAACTTGTGAAATCCCTTTAAATTTCTAAAAATCAGAATAAATTTCATAAAATTCCTTGAAATACCGTAAAATCCTTTAATATTTCTAAAATTTCAATAAATTCTGTATAAAATTCATATTCTCTTGTCTTAATAATCTTTTTGAAAACGAAAATAGTCTGAAGATTGTTTTTAAATTCAATAAATTCACACAATTTTCTCACCTTATACACTCTGTTTAAGGTTTAATGTAAGGGATTTTATGAAATTTATTATAGATTATTAAAAATTGGCATGGATTATTAAAATTTAATATTGTAATATACAATATTTCTACACAATATTTACAATTCCAATTCGATAAAAATAGATTTCGGAATAATTTATTCTGAAACAAGAATGAAAATAGGAAAGAAGATATAATAAAATTGAATTATAATAGGAATGAGAAAAAGATATATGGGATAAATTACAATAAGAGCCACTCATGATTGGTGAGCTATCGAATCAGGATAAATCCGATTAAACCGAATCGATGTCGTCCTAGCTTGATATCGTGGCCAGCAAAAAATTTACGATTAGCACAGGTGAGAGAAAACTCGATTAAGCTGCTAGAAAATTTATTACTGTCAGAGACACACGTTTCTACTGCACGTGTTTTACCTACAGAAGTAAACATCTTAATTAACCCTGAAACTGCCTCAACGATTCACTACTCTTTCGGTCAAGTATCGATTGAGAAGCTAATGGAATGTCGTGAATTTCGAGGCAGGTGCAACAGACGAGTGATGGAAAAGAGGGGCGAGAAAGCGGCGATTAGTGGAGACCGCTCTGTTGGTAGAGTAAATTTCCAAAGCGTATATAAATATTGCAATTTAAAAAAATGACAAGTTTTTTTGCATTTTCGTCAAGCTTACAATTTGAATATCCAATTTGAAGAATTTTAAGGAATTTAATGTATTTTATGAAAATTAACAAGGGTTTCATAAGATTTATTGGTACTAAAAATAATTAATGTTTTTACCCTTATTTTATGGGATATTAAGTATTTTTTAATGGATTTCAAGAAATTTAGGGAAATTAGGATATCGGCAGATTTCATGGGATTTTAAGGAATTTTTATGTAAGAAATTAAAAAGGGCTTTTATGTGGCTTTACTCTTCCCGCTAAGTATCGATTGAACAACTAATGGAACGCCGTGAATTTCGAGGGAAGTGCAAAAGGCGAGCGATGGAAAAGATAGAAATTAGTTCATTCTAGAATTTTTTTTTGTAAACTAAATTCTCAGAGTATAATTAAGTGTGAAACGAGATTTTAAAGTGCCTTTTTTAAACTCCCATTATAGAAAGAGATTCCATCTATTAAGAAATACAATAAAAGTTTAATAGTGGTACGTGAACAATTCTGTATTATAGCAGTCGTTATACAAGCATTACTTTTCCAAGCATCTTTTTATGTTGGAAGTATCTGTTACAATTATTTCATTAATTATTATTAATGTACTTATTAAGTTATATTATAGAAAAATTAAATTTTTAATCGTCAATTTTTCAATACTTCAGCATTTTAAAATATAAAAATGATAAATGATTTTTCAGGGTGTCTATCGTGATCAGGGAATTGAAAATTCCCGGTTTTTTCCAGGTCTTTTCCAGTCTTTTCCCGAGCAATTTTTTTTCCTCCGACAAATTTATATTTTTGAAAAAGAAAAGTTTTTTTAATTTCATAAAGTAGAAATCCTATCCTATCCTATCCTATCCTATCCTATCCTATACTATCCTATCCTATCCTATCCTATCCTAATCCTATCTCGAATAAATTGTTGTTGCAAACTTGATTGGCTTTTGAATGACTTGAAGTTTTAAGAAAAGGGAAACAAAATAATCGCGCACGTGTTAGTTAGCTCTCGTCTTAAAATTTTACGAAAACTTTCGAAATCCTTACGGATTCTTAAAAAGCTTTTAAAAAAGATACAATTTTTTTAAATCCCTAAAATACCCTGACAAATTTTAAAATCTCTTAAATCCAATAAAATATTTTAAAATTCTTAAAAATCTCTTGAAATTTGTTCAAATTCGTGAAAACCTATTAAACTACCCAGAATAATAACATTTAAAAACCCTTTAAATCCTTTAAAATCCATTTAAAGTATTAAAAATCCTGTCAGATTCCATAAAATTCTTAAAATTTTCATAAAATGTTTAAAAAATTAGAAAACTTTCTTGAAACCCCTTAAAATTCTCAGAACCCTTTTAAAATTTCGAAATTCTTTGAAATTCTACGACATGTCTTAAAATTCCTTAAAATCCCAGAAACCTTTCTAAATCTCTTAAAATTTCACGAAAAACCTTCGAAAACTCTTAAAGTTTGAAAAAATCTCTTAAAATTCTCAGAAACTTCTTGAAATTTTTTAAAATGATACGATAACAATTGAAATAACTTTTTCTCCTTTCAAATATCATTAAATTCCATGAATTCCTTAAAAATTCCATAAAATCTTTTAAAATCCACAAAATTCTTTAAAAATCATAAGAAATCTCTTGAGTTCACTTAAAATTCCTCGAAATTTCATGAAAATATTTAAAATCCCTTAACATTTCCCACCCAGAAAAAAGTTTTATTGAATCAAATAAACATTTCTTTGATATAGAGCCAAAGAAAAAATTTCTTTGAATTAAATAAAATTTATTTAAAATGCAAAGAAATTTTTTCTTTAGCCCTATATCAAAGAAATGTTTATTTGATTCAAAGAAACTTTTTTCTGGGCGCCTAAGAGTTCTTAAAAATCTTGTTAAATTTTATGAATTCCTTTAAAATTCCACGAAATATCCGGAAATTCCTTAATTAAAATTCTGCAAAATCTTTTAAAAATCCTAAAAAATCCTTTTAAAATTCCGCTCTAAAAAGTTGATGGAACGATATTTCTTCAAAACCTCGTATACATTGTTGTTCGAAACCTATCTCTCTAAATTTGAATCAGCGAAATTCCGCTAATTCAGATTAAGAGAATGATTAACTTTTAATAAATTACTTGTAGTTATAAGAAGTAAAAAAATAATTTTGCGCCTCTATATAGCTGGTGTGTGTTGGTTTGCTAGTAGAATAAAAAGATGATTAAGTAGAAAAAAAACTGTTTTTAAATGACATTATAAATGATATGTAGTTCATGATAAGTTTATCTGTATATTTCATCCTCAAATATCTATTGTCACATGAACCGTACATAAACATTTCAATTTTCTGTATAGTCACTTCAACTGTCCTTTTTGTCATTGAAAGTTCAACCGCCCAAAATGAGTTTAACCGGCCATTGAAAGTTCAACCGAAGATTTCCACTTCAACCGGACATTTTCACTTCAACCATCTGTTGTCCAATCGTTTGTTGATATTTTCATCGTCCATTGCACAGTAGCCACCATTAGCACGTCAACAACCATTGACATTATAACCGTCTATTTACAATTCAATCATCCATCGGCACTTGAACAGTTTTTTGGTAATTGAACCATCCAACACAACTTCAATGAATATTGAATATTGACTATATGAATATTGACTTTTCGTATAACCGAAGTTTCATTTAGTCGAAAATCAAGTTATCGAACACCTACTTACCATATGTTTTAATTATCCGAATTGTCAACTGACATAATCTTTATATTTGTCCTAAATGCTGTTTACTATATTTTTTACAATATCGAATTGTTATTTGGCATAATTTTCATTTTCTCCAATAACCAAATACTTAGTCTAATTTTCATTTGCATGAATTCAAATTTTTTATATTTTTCGTTTATTCGAGTTAGTATTCAACTTAATTTTGATATTCTCGAATAAATATGTAACTTAAATTCATTCCAATCGCCATTTGTCATAATCCTCACTTTTCCGAATCTAATGTCACCGAAATTGCATTTGGCATACATACCACGATACATACTACCAATCCATAATAACAATAAAGGCGCGAAATTCAAAAATAACCAATTAGAATTATTTTTAATTCGAGTGAAAATTTATGATTGGCTATTTTTGAATTTCGCGCCTAAGATTCGGCAGAGTGAGGATTATGACAAATGGCGATTGGAGTGAATGAATATTAAGTTATATGCTTATTCGGAAATATTAAAATGAAGTTGAATACTAACTCGAATAAACAAAAAATATGAAAAATGCAAATTAATGAAATTGAAAAGTAGGCTATTTGTTTATTAGAGAAAATGAAAATTATGCCAAATAACAATTTCATCGTATCATAAAAAAGTGCGGTGTCCCGAAATGTCTCGAAAATATCGCATACATTGTTGTTGCAAATCTGATTGGTTTCTAAATGACTTGAAATTCTAACACGGAAAACTAAATATTAATGCATAAGTTGATTTGCTGGTCTCTTAAAATTTTACAAGAAACTTCAAAATCCTTCAGAATTCGTTAAAATCTCTTAAAACGTTCTTGGAAACCTTTTGAAATTTCTTAGAATTGGTGAAAATATCTAACATAATATCTAAAAAATTCTAGAGAAATGCTCAAAAAATTCCACGAAATCCTTAAAAATTCTAAAAAATTTTTAAAATATCAGAAAAATATATTCAAATTCCTTCAAATCCTATTATAAAAAGAACATACTTTCAGCTAACTTCATAGCGTTACCTCAATTTCTGACGTCAGCGTTACCACTGGTTACGCATGAAGTGAGCAGTAAGCCTAATGATGTAAATATTTGAAATACGAAAAACGCGCGCTCAAGCGCGCGATTGGACTCGTTATTATAAATTTCATAAAATACCATGAAAACCTTTAAAATTTCACAAATTTTTAATAAAACTCATCAAAAATTAAAATTTTTTTAAAATATTTTAAAATACTTTAAGATTTTATGAAATCCTTAAAAATCCACAAAATCTTTTACAAATTAGAGAAACCTCTTGAAATCCCTAAAAATTTGATGATAACTTTCAAAATTCTTTGAAATTCTACGAAATCTTTTGAGTCATAAAAATCGTTTGAAATCCTTCAATAATCCCTCAATTACCGGACAAACATTAAAATCCTTCAAAATCCATACAGTATTTTTTAAAGTTAAAAAAAATCTCCTAAAATTCGTTAGATTTGGTAAAAATCTCTTAAAATTCGTAGAAATTTTTGAAAATTCCATAAAATTCGATAATACTAACTCGAATAAACGAAAAATATGGAAAATGCGAATTCGTGAAAATGAAAAGTAGGCTATTTGTTTATTAGAAAAAATGAAAATTATGCCAAATAACAATTCGATATAGTAAAAAATATAGTAAACAGAATTTAGGAGAAATAGACATTATGTCAGTTGACAATTCGAATAAATAAAAATTATGGTAAACAGGAGTTCGATAACTTGATTTTCGACCAAATGAAACTTAGGATAAATGAAATTACAACTTCAATCGTCTGTGTTCGGTTGATCTGACAATAAATGATTAAAATGTCACTAAAAGTTTTTAGATCTTTATTGGATGTTTAAACCTTCACTGATGACAGCAAACTAACGATTAAAAAATTCATACAATGACACGTAAAATTGAAAAAATTGTAGAACGAGAGTGTTATCATTTAATATCTACACAGCTTGTATATAGGTGTTTTATAGCACTATAAAATGCGCTTTTCCTCGAAACGTTGCCTGAATATTGTAAAGTATAATATAAAAGAACCATCAAAAATAAAATCTCTTCTTCTATTTTGTTTACTAATTTGACATTTCAATCAGTATAAGAAAATTGAATGATGTCATAACAAAATAAACATTAGGGAAGAAATTCTTGAGATCTATCCCCAGAGAATTCAGCGCTTTTATTACGAAGGCGACGCTATACAGTTATACTTTTCGGCATCTTCTTGGAATTTAATTTAGCGAGAATAACGAACGAGGTGAGACGAAACTTGGCTTGTAAAACTGTTCGGAAAGTCCTCTCTCATTTTCATAGCTTTAGAATATTTAATGTTGGATTTTCGATGAAATCGGGCTCTTACACTTAATTTATTACACATTCTCATCAGAGAGTGTATTATTTTTCTTATCAAATGATCCAAGACGTTCTTGACAAGAACTATGTAATTGTCAATTTTTTCTTCTTTTTGCATTCGAGATATTTTATTTCTTAATGCAAAGGTACTTGTAGAAGATAAAGTTTCTTCTATACGATTCGAGAAAGACACGTTTGCCGTATAAGTACCAAGAGTTAGCGGACAGGTGCAGACTACTCAAGAACTAATGAGACGAAACGAACAACGTAAAGCTCTTCTAGAAATGTAAAGGAATATCCCCCCCCCCAGGCGAAACTCTCAGAAATCCGAGAAGTTAACTTCACTACATTTGGATTGGAAAATAATTAATTATTTTAGACTTTTTAAATTTACATTAAAATTTAATTTCAAATTAAGAAATTAACTAATGAAAAATTGCAGAGTTGACTGGAAAATCCCGAAAAATAAAATTTCTGATACTGTATAACATTTCCGTCAAGTTAATGGCCGAAAAAAAATAAATGTCCCTAATTACCCCAGTACAGGGGCAATTCGGGACACATGACACTCATTGACTTTTTCACACGCACCCTAAACCCAATCGAAGTCGGAGAGAATCTATTTACTTGACACAATGTTTATTTGACACAAATTTGTAGATTTGTGTCAAATCTCGTTTGAGCAACAGGGTGTAACGATTTTAGTGGTAAGTTGATAGGATCCAAAGGTCTATAGTCCATACAAACTACCTCCTCTCTTCCTTTTGCCTTTTTTTTTTTGTGAAACACGGAAAGCCTCAATTTCCTTACGATCAAAGTTGGTTTCATAGCGACCCTTTACATTCAAAGATCTCGTGCAGAGAAAGCGGCAACACCCTCTATAAGACCTTTAATTCAAGAAGGGTGACGCTTAGGGGTGTTTCATTTTGACCCGCAACGAGCATGAAAAGCCATATTTTCCCTTTACACCATTGCAAGG
This sequence comes from Synergus umbraculus, assembly GCA_900474325.1. Classification (NCBI taxonomy): domain Eukaryota; kingdom Metazoa; phylum Arthropoda; class Insecta; order Hymenoptera; family Cynipidae; genus Synergus; species Synergus umbraculus. The sequence goes on along the minus strand of UCOK01017961.1, from coordinate 22,975 downwards.
TACAAGGTGGTTGAATAAGTTCGCTATCCATCATCGTTCAGTGGATTGTCACCATATCAGAGTCCTAGCTGTCTGGTATTACAAAAGTACATTCTTATTTCCCTGGTTACATTGCTACCACGGTTGACGTCGCAAAATGGAAGATGGATGACTCAAATCTTCCTTTTACGCAATATCTTATGGCGACAATATTATAAAGTGTCTTCATAACATCGAAATCACTTATGCTCTAATTACACTTTATATCAATATTTTATTTCAAATTGGTCAATCGCGTTTTTAAAATACTAGCAATTATGATCCGCGCGATTAGTTTCTTGATTTTGCACACCTTTTTATAGTAGAAAAAATAATTGCGAATTTTTCGTGTAGAAATTCCCAAACTGGCCCAGACCTGGCCCGATCGGGGCACGGTCGGGTTCCGCGTTCCATCACCGGTTTGAAATCACCCGACCTGGGCCCCACAGGGGCCACAGAAAAATTTCTTCACGGGTTGTAATTCTTGAAATATAAAATCTTGTAATTCTTTATCTAATTTCAGGAAATTTTATGAATTTTAAAAAATTCCTTAAAATGCGTTTATTATCCTTCAAAATTTGGTAAAACTCCTTTAAATTCCTCTCATTAAATCTTTTAACGTTTCTGAAAATTCAACGGGAATTTTGTAAAATCTATTGGATTTTGTAAACTTAAAATTCCATAAAATATGGACAAATCCCTTAAATTAATTTAAAATACTATGAAATTTCATGAAATTCCATAAAATTCCTGATAATCCCATGAAATATCGTTAAATTCCCTTACAATATCTTAAAATCCCTTTAACATCCTTCAAAATCTAGCAAACTTCCTTAAATTAATTAACATTACATAAAATCTCATAAAGTCTCATTATATCTCTTAAAATAACTCAAAATTCCATGAGATTTTGTATTAAATACTTCAAAATTCTTGAAAATCAAATATAATTTCCCCAAATCCTTTAAAATTTCTGGATATAAGTTCTTCAAATTACTTAGAATATCCCAAAATATCACTAAATCTGATAAAATTACGTAAAATCAGATGAAATCTCTTGAAATACCTTAAGTCGTTAAAATAAATTAATATTCTATGAAACATTGTAAAATCTCTAAAAATTACATAAAATTCCATGCAATTTTGTCAAATTCTTTAAAATTTCATAAAATTTCTCCAAATGCCGTGAAATTACTTAATATTTTTAAAATCTCAATAAATTTCGCAAAGCTCTTTTAAATTCCTTAAAATTTTTAAAAATCACTTAAAATTCCACAACATAATGTCGTTAAATCTTTTAAGATTTCTTAAAAGCTCATGATCTCTTAAAATTGCTAAAAATCCAATGAAATTTCGTAAAATTTCTTGAATCTCTTAAAAATCCTTGAAACTATTGAATATCCCTTAAAATATTTGAAAATTCAATAAAACTTCGTGAAAATCCTTGAAACAGCTTTAAAAATTCTAAAATTACTTAAAATTACACAAAATATCGTTAAATCCTTTAAAACTATTTTAAAAGTCCCATGAAATCTGCATAAATACTTTAAATTACCTGAAAATCCAGTGAAAACTCTTTATTAGATTTTAATATTCTTTAAATTTCTATAGATTCTATAAAACTCCAATAACTGGTAAAATTTCTTAAAATTTCTGAAAATCAGAATAAATTTCATAAAATTCCTTGAAATACCATGAAACTCTTTAATATTTTAAAAATTTTAATAAATTCTGTATAAAATTCGTATTCTCTATCTGAACAATCTTTATAAAAACGAAAATAGTCTGAAGATTGTTTTCAAATTCGATAGTATACATTCACACAATTCACGCAGTTTCTAAAACATTCAGGTTTTCGACAACAATATGTTCGATATATTGATAACATCACTTTTTTAAGATAGGACCTTGAAATTTTTTAAAATCTTCTCATTACTTATATGTAATACCCTACTTAATATTATGACCAAAATAACATAGGTTCCAAATGTCAAACTGACAGAAAACATCACAAAATAAAAAACACGCGATAAGCGATCGGAAACGCATATGAAAAAAAAAAGATGAAAAACAAAAAAAAAACAAACAGAAATCGTACTTTTTAATAGTTAACTAATTAATCGAAAAGCAATTCAAAAATTAAATGTAAAATTTGGACAATTGCATTTCGTTCTAGTATTAATTAAAAATTCTATTTCATCATAAAATCTTTTAAAAATCAGAAAACTTTCTTGAAATCCCTTAAAATTCTCAGAAATTTCTTGACATTTTTTAAAATTCTATGATAACAATTAAAATACCATTTATCCTTTAAAATACATTAAAAGTTTTATAAATATCATTAAATTCCAAAATCCTTGAAAATTGCATAAAATCTTTTAAAATTCATTTAAAATCCCTTATAATTCTAAAAATTAAAAAAAAACTTTAAAATCCCTTAGAAAATAGTTAACTAATTAATCGAAAAGCAATTCAAAAATCAAATATAAAACTTGGAAAATTGCATTGCAATTATTAGGGTATTAATGGTTATAATTATGATATTAATTAAAAATTCGAATTCATCATTATGACTTTGCTGTTATTGCTGTATACATAAACACTGCGAAAAAATGAATGTACTCAGTCAATAAGCTATCGTAATAAATCATGTTAAGGGAAAGAACCCTTGTGTGCATGAGGTGTAATCATTTGAACTCTGAGTCATCAGAACAAGAAGGGTCGAAATATTTTCCACGATACCTTTTCCCCTGCTCTAGTAACCTAGCCACCTGTTAATTACTAAACTTCCAACTACCGCAATCGACTGTAAGTCACCCTCTCAACTTTTTATACCAGTAAAAGTAAAACCTCTTCTCAAGAAACATTCATGAGTCTTATATAAAGATATTAAACATTTAAAAGATATTAAACATTTATTACAAACTCACTTAAGTACCATCACTTAATTTATTATTATAATCACTCAATAACCCAGCTTTAGATTTCATTTAAGTATTACTTTTTATACAGTTCTCCCACTATTATACAAAAATCTTTATAAAAATTCATAAAATGTACATTAAAATGACTTCATACATATTTTATGAATTTTCAGACATAATTGTACACGAAAAGCTTAATTTTTGTATATTAAAGCTAATAAATATACATGAAAAATAATCTACATGTATTAACTTTAATACACAGACATGACTTTTAACTAGTAGCTTTTAATTAACAATCTATGAAGTCATTTGCATAAAATATATGTAATATATATGTATATATATTATATACATTATATTAAATTTCATACAGATTTTTTCAGTAGTGTAAATATGAGTAACAACTTTCATTTGCTACAAAATCATTTATTTGTTATTGTATCTTTCTTTTGACAACAGGTAAACTAACAGAAAATCCACACCGAGGGAGAAAAAATGAAAGTGTACCTGTTACATTTCGCGAACAGGTGAGGCAACTCTACTGATCGTCTCGCGCCTTTGGAAACCAAGGGGATGAATTTTAGATCCAAGGCTCTGACGAAAGTCCTGTTACGTTACGTTGGCAGCTTTCTTGGCGATGCCTGTCACGTTCTTGACGGTGGTCACTTTTTTATTTTTTATTTTTCAAATTCTAAACCCCATTCCGACTTCTTGTCCCTCGTTTCGCGAGTCACGCGCTTAGTAATTGGTGGCTGTGACGGACGCGCGCGATTCGTTCGCGTCTCAACGCCGCTCTGAAACAGACGTCGGCGTCGACGTCGTCTCGACCCGGCCGAACAGGCCAGAGCAAGAGCGAAAGCAACCCTCTACCCTGCGATTTTTAGTTCCGCGCAGGCGTACGTTTACATTCTCAGTTCTCTTCCTCAGAACCTGACTGACATAACGCCTGCCTGCGTTTGACTAAAAAGGTACTTTTCTACTGATTGTGAGTAGGTAGTGTACGTTTTACGTGAGCCAGACATCAAGGTAAATGTCGCAATGATCGTGACCTTATAAAAATGCGCATTTAGAATGCAGAGAACAGTTTTGGGGAAATTATCAATTATAATATATATTTATCAGACTATATATATATATATATCCGAGTCAATTAAATTTTTTTTCCTGTAAATTCCCTGGACAATTCCAAATACATAAAAAATGAATTATCCTATCTTAAAGAAGAGATGTTACGAATATATCGAACACATTGTTGTAGAAAATCTGATTGTTTTAGAAACTGCGTGAATTGTGTGAATGTATACTATCGAATTTGAAAATAATCTTCAGACTATTTTCGTTTTCAAAAAGATTATTAAGACAGAGAATACGAATTTTATACAGAATTTATTCTGATTCTGATTTTCAAAAATTTTAAGTGATTTTATGCAAGTTATTCGGGGTTTATAGAATTTAAAGAAATTTAAAGAATATAAAAATCTAATAAAGAGGTTTCATTGGATTTTCAGGTAATTCAAAGTATTTAATGATATTTTGTGTACGTAATTATAAGTAATTTTAGAATCTTTAAAGCTGTTTCAAGGTTTTTCACGAAGTTTCATTAGATTCTCAGATATTTTAAGGGATATTAATTAGTTTTAAGGAATTTTAAGAAATTCAAGTCATTTTATGAAATTTCATTGGATTTGTAGCAATTTTAAGAGATCATGGGATTTTGAGAAATCTTAAAAGATTTAACGATAAATATGTTGTGGAATTTTCAGTGATTTTAAAAACTATAAAGGTATTGGAAGGGATTTCACAAAATTTCACTGGATTTTTAGATATTTTGAAGGTTTAAATGGGATTTAATGGGACTTTAAATAATTTAAAGAAATTTAAAAGGATTTTACAAAATTATTGAGTTTTCTAAAATTAGACTAAAATTTATGAACTTTTATATTTTTCAAAAATTAAAATCGCTGAATTATTTGGCATACTTTTGAAATCCCTTAATTTTTCCAATCCAACATTTTTTGGGGAAAAATTATCAGATTATAAAGTAATTTTAAGGAATTTAACTATATATTTTTTGTGGAATTTTAAGTAATTTCAGACACTTTTGGACATTTTACGAAATTTCATTGAATTTTAAGGTATTTTAAGGTATTTTAAGAGATTTAATGTAATTTCACGGAATCTTGAAAAATGTTAAGGAATTCAAAAGTTAGTTTAACAACTTAAGGGATTTCAAGGGATTAACGAGATTTCATTGGATTTTCAGGGATTTAAAGGGATTTCATGTGATTTTAAGTAATTTTATGGTATTTGATGATATTTTGGGAGATTCGAAGAAATTTTAAGCAATCATTTTGAAAACTATCTTCAGACTATTTTCGTTTTCAAAACGATTATTAATAAAAAGGTTTATAAAAAGATAGAAAAAATAATTTAAAGCGATAAAAATAATTATTTCGACGTGAAAAATACATGATTAGTGAAGCAAAAAAATATTTCAAGATATATCTTGATATCAAGATCAGTTACTATCAGAATGATAAGATTTTATGGGATTATAAAGTAATTTTAAGGGATATGAAGATATATTTTGTGAAATTTTAAGTAATTTGAGAAACTTTTAAAAGATTTTTAGGAATTTTACACAATTTCATTGTATTTTAAGGTATTTTAATAGATTTAATGAGATTTCATTAAACCTTGAATAATGTTAAGGAATTTAAAAGAGTTTTTCGAGTTTCATTGAGATTTTAAAAATATTAATTGATTTCACAGCAATTTTAAGTAATTTTTAGAGATTTTACGATATTTCATAGGATATTAAGATTTTTTAAAGACTTTTGGGATTTCAGTGGATTTATGAGATTTCATTGGATTTTCATTAATTTCAAGAGATTTCATAAAATTTCATGGGATTTTAAGTAATTTTAAGGGTTATAACGATAGTTTGAGGAATTTGTTGGACGTTTAGGGAACATTAAGGAATATCAAAGAGTATTAAATTATTTTCCGAAATTTAAAAGAATTTCAGCAGATTTCAGATTTTTAAGAATTTCAGGAGATTTCATGAAATTTCATGTGATTTTAAGTAACTTTATGGGATTTTATGATATTTTTGGGGATTCTAAGTGATTTTAATGGATTTTAAGGTATTTTATAATAAGAAATTTTAAGATATTTGTTGAGATTCATTGAATTTTCAAGTACTTTTCAGTATGTAACAAGATTTCATGGAATTTTGAATTATTTGAAGAGATGTAATGAGAATTTATGGGGTTTTGAGTAATTTTAAGAAATTTCAAGTGATTTTACGAAACTTAAAGGAATTTTATAAGATTTTATAGAATTTTAAGGAATATCTAGGAATATGAAGTGAATTTATAAATTTTAAAGGAGTTTCACCAGATTCTGATTTAATGGATTTGATGACATTTCATTGGATTTTAAATAATTTTAAGTAATTTAAAAGACTTTTAAGGGATTCGAGGGATTTTGCGGAATTTCATGGAATTTTAAATACTTGTAAAATATATTACAATATTTTATGATATATTAAGTTATTACATTCTCATCAGAGAAGGTATTAGGTTTGTGTAAAATTTTACGTTTTTTTTGGGACCCCCTGAACCCGAAAAACATATTTTTACGAATGTGTCTGTCTATCTGTCTGTCTGTTTGTCTGTCTGTCTGTCTGTCTGTCTGTAGATTTTTAGTTTGTGAGCACGATAACTTTCGAACGAATTGACCGATTGGATTGTCCTTTGGTATACTCTTTTAGTGTCCTAAAATGAAGGTCAAGTTCGTTGGCCAGCCATTTTGGATAAAAATTTAAAAAGTTGGAGCATTTTGAAAATTTTTGAAACCACTTTTTTTTTTATTTTGAAATTCTAATCACGGATGTTCGTAGTACTCAAAAAGATGAACAAATTTTCTTAATAACTTTTACGGATAAAAAAAAATTAAAAGACTTATAATATTTTTAAAATCCAAAAAAATGAAATAAAACTTGAATTAGAAGCCAAACAATGCACGATATAAAAAAAAGTCCAAAGATGAAAAATGTTTCTTTTTGAACACCCTATAGCCTTAAAAAATCGATAAGTTCTCCTTTGGCCATTTTTCAATAGGATGACTAGTTTTCGTTTTAATCATGAAAAATATTGTTAAACAGAGTCGAACGCGAAGCGCGAGTGCCCTGATGAGAATGTGTTCCTTAAGGTCGATAGAACCTTAAGTAAATTAGTTTTCGTTTGCATTCCATTCCATTTTGTAGTAATTTAAATAAAAAAATAGGTGCAAGCGCGACGTACGTGTATATGAGAATGATTTTTTTTTCCTTTTTTTTAAGGACTTTCAAGGGGTTTTACGAAATTCTATTGGAATCTCAAGAATTTTAACGGATTTCATGACAATTCAGGGGTTTTAAATAATTTTAAGGAATCTTACGAGATTTTATAGGATATTAAGGGGTTATTCTACTTTATAAGCTGAAGAAAAGAGCTATTTTTGAACATTTTTTTTGAGTATATCATGAAAGATATGGAAATAAATATTTTTAGGTATGATAGAATATGTCTTAAACTACATAAACAAATTTTTTTTATTAACTTTATTCAATGTTTATATTAAAAATAATGATTATGCGTAGGCTTCTCAAAATCAAAAGGGTAAACGTTACCAGGGATATCTCGGTAACGACTAGCTGAAAAAAAAAAACCAAAGTGGGTTTGCTTCAGTATTACTAAAACTAGATCTGTTGCCTATGTTTTTTAGCCTATAGGCTAAAAAAATAGGTTGTTTTCAGGAATTTTTTATGAGCAAGCTATGGAAAATATACACATAAAAATTGTTAGATATGATAAATAAAGACTTAACATACAAAAAAAAATTTTTTTTTAACAGGTTCGCGCGGTCAGATAGTAGCGTTTGGGTTGAAAGAGAATAAATACACTTTACTGCTCAGATCATTATAAAAATTTGATAGAATATTCTTAGATACATATAAATTCGAAAAATGTAAAAAAAATCGATTTTTCGAAAGTGATCAACTAGACTAAACCCTTAAGTCAAATTCATCTTAATGACGGGACTACAATTACCATGATTTTTTTCAAAAACCAAACAGTCTAACAAAACTAATTCAAAATTTAGTAAAATAAAAGGTATGGAGTTGTAGGGTTATGGATTAAGTCATACTTAATAATGCACTTCTTTACAATCTCCATATTTTTTTTAAAGAACCAAACTGTTTTTTCCAGGGTTCGAATCCTGGCACTGTGAAAGAGAGAATAATGGCCATTTACACGAACAAGATTCAATATATGCCTATTATATATTTGTTTTAATAAAAAAGTTTTCAGATTCTTTAGGAATTAATATTTTTGTTAGATAAGGGGCGAATTAAGTTCATTTTGCTTCCTCATAGGGAAAGCAAAATGTATGTGTGTGTGGATATGTGTGTAGTTGTGTGTATGATTGTCGCTATTTTTTCTCGCCCTATTAACTTCAAGACAGTTGTAGATAAATTGATGAAATTTTTAGGCCAAAGGATTTTTCAAAATATTGAATTTTAAAATTTTTATCTAGATTTTGAATTTTTGTAAAATTGATTTTTTGAGTATAACTTCTCAAATAATGAAAATTCAAAGCTTATGTACAGGAAAGAAAGATTCCTTACGTTGAAACAAATTGATTGACTTGTATGATTAATTAATTTTTTTTGAATTTTAAGAAAATTATGATTGTTTTTAATTTTGAAAATCGTTAATGCTTCCTATATGAGGAAGAAAATTTATTTGCAACATTATCATAATGAGGAAGCAAAGTGCTCAAAAATGAGCACTAAAAATATAAATATAGTTAAATGAAACAACCGAGATCGAATTCACAGCTAGTTAGTGATTTTGAAGGATATTAAAGGGATTTTAAAGAATTTTAAGAAACTTATGGAGATTTCCGAAATTAGTCAAGGGATTACAACATTACAAATTTCTATATATTTCAAAAATTGTATATTTCTCAATTATTTTTTCTACCATATATATATATATATTATCCAATTTTATTCGATCTATACCAAAAAATTTCGCAATAAAGCATATTTTTGTCAAATAATATGTTACTATTTATGGAACACTATATCAATAGATTAAATTAGCAAAAATGGCCAATTATAAAAAATTTTTCTCATTCCACTTAGGGGCACTTATGACCCATTCCCAAAGGCAATTAAGCAACTAATCTGATAAAGTGATAAATGTAGATAAAAAAGTGTTTTTTTACCGCCATTACTATTTATTATCCATAGAAAAAAAAAACCACCACCGAAGTATTACTTTCGCTTTATTTCTCAGCCATAAATGAGAGACTTTTTATAGGGACAAATGTATTTTTAATAACATGATTCTGTAGAGATTATAATGTTAGATATAAACACCGTACAAAATATTATCGAAAAGTCAATTTACCAAAATAACTTTAAATTGATTTGGGATTAAACAAACAACCGAATCTATCTCAATTTTTAAAGAAAAAATACGTGTCGCTTTATTTCCTGTGAAAAAAACAACATTTGAAAGGGATTTAGGTCAATAATTTCTTAGACTGAGTGATTTCAATTACATATACAGTCAATTGCATCTACATTCAATTATATAATTGGCTCTCTGACTGCAGAAACTTTGATAGGGTATTAACTGGAAAGGACCCTACAAGGGTAGGAATACCAACACTGAGAAAAAAATACTCGGAAATCAATAAATATACTTTTGAATCAATAAATCTCTTCCAAAAGCAGATATTTTATTGAATCAAATGAATTTTTAATGAAACAAGAATTAATCATTTCCATAAAATAGTGATATTATACATTTTAAATTATCTACATTTGAATCAATAAAATATCTGCTTTTGGAAGACATTCATTGTTTCAAAAGTATATTTATTGATTTCCGAGTATTTTTTTCTCAGTGAATCTAAGATCGGTTGTTCCATAAAAGCCTAATTATTTATATTAAAATCTATGGTAAAAATGCATATTAAAGCGTCATTATTGATATTAATATTATTTTTGGCAGCTACTACAAAGTTTTCAATGAAAAATAATTCAAAATGTTTCCCACGCATTCCGTGTAAACGTTTGGCGTCTGGCCAAAGTTTTGCCCCTTCTACATTATTACATAGTCATGTAAACACTCTATTCCCTGCAACAGGTTTATATAGATTTGGAAAATTTATATGAATTTTATCTATGGAATTTGTACGAATACAAAATTATATAATGAACATATATATTCATATAATATATGAAATATAAAATTAATTAAAAATTAATTAATGTGAAAAAGTCTAACTTCTATTAAAAACTTTATTATTAAAATTTGTTAATTTTTCATAAAATTATCAAAAGATTTGTGATCGAAGGAAGAATTTTACAATTTCCTAATCCAATTTTCGTAATAGTTACCATTTGATCCCTAAATTCCAACCATCTAATCAGTAAAAGTGAAACCAATATTTTAGGGAATATTGATATGAAAAGTTTATCCGTGCATATAATATCTTGAAACACGAAACTAATAATTTCTCTCCTCGATTTAACGATCGCGTGCTACGACATTGTCAGAAGTTTATAACGTCACATGATTCGTTAGATATCAGGAATGCTATAAAACTCCGTAACAGAAGTGAATAAAATTTTATTGAGATAGAAGACTCACTGGTTCTTTCTCTGCAATTTATCGTTTTTCCACACATATGCCTACACATTTTACAATAGCCAAGCTCCCGAGTTTAATATCGGTGGTTTTCGCTTAATAATGGTTTTCATTTCCCACGAAGCAAGCTACATAGGAAGTAGCCCGAGGAGAAAAATCCGAACAATTCGCTAGAACCTTCAATTTCCACCGAACCAACCAACGTACCACGAGCATATTCTCTATAAAGCAGAGCCACTTCCGGTTTCAACTTGCAGCATGCGGATGGAATTGAGAAAAAGCAAAAAAAATTATATCGGTTGTTTTATTTTCTGTCCTCTGGAGGATAAGTTGATGGGGAAACAAGTGGACCTTCGAGCCAGATTTTCTTTTCTCTCTCTGTCCTTTTCCCTATTCTCCTTGACGTTTTTTTCTTTGAATTCAGCGATCGTTTACTTTGAGATTTGCTATTTCCACTTCGTCTATTTCTCTCCTTCTCATTGCAATGAGACTCAAGTTTACAGCGTTCAAGATATAAATGAAAATGAAGTTTTTTTTTACATATAAGATCCAACATTTTTTGCTAGAATGTACATTATAGTTGTATATAAACAACCCAATAAATGACCCATCAAAGTTTCAAACCCCCTCCGCGTATTTAGAACTCACCATATTTCATCCCTTACAATTAAGAAATTCACTAAAATTATTAAATTTTGAACACTCGATTTTTTAGGTTTAACTAATAATTATGACCCGCACGCTCTGCGCGCGATTAATTTCTCGTTTTTACCTCACCTTTTGCTAGTATACAAAATAGTTGAGAAATTTCTAATTCTTAAAATATAGAAAATTGCAATCCCTTTAATATCCTTCAAAATCCTTAAAATTACGTAATATCCTATAAAATATCGAAAAATCCCTTAAAATTGTTTAAAAGCCCTGAAATGTCATGTAATCTATTAAAACTCCTGAGATTCCAATAATAGAATTTCGTACAACCCCTTGAAATATAAAATAAAAAATTTGAATTTTCGATTTTTCAAGAAAATTCAGAAAATCCTCACGTGACTCCTGTAGGGCGTTCAAAAATATATATTTTTCATCCTTTGACTCTTTTTCATATCGTGCGTTATTTGGCTTTAAATTAAAATTTTTTTTTTAAATTTTCAAAATGCTCTAAATTTTTTAATTTTCATCAAAAATGGCTGGCCAACGAACTCGGCCTTCATTTTAAGACACTAAATGAGTATACCGAAGGCCAATCCAATCGGTTTATTCCTTCAAAAGTAATTGTGAACGTAAGATAAAAATCTACAGATACACTCACACAGACACACACCCACACGCAGATAGACGGACATATTGGTAAAACCATGTTTTTCGGGTTCAGGGGATCACAAAACGTGAAGATTTAACAAAAAATGAGGGGGTCACATTTTACACAAATATAATACATTCTCTCTGATGAGAATGCAAAAATAAAAAATAAAATGTATTTAAAATATCTTACATAAGTATTTCAAATTCCATGAAATTCCGAAAAATACCTCGAATCGCTTAAAAGTATTTTTCATTACGTAATATCGTGTATAATATCTTAAAATCCCTTTAACATCATTTAAAATTTGGTTAGTGTCCTTTAAATTTCGTAAAATTACTTGATATTCTTGAAAATTCCACAACCTATCGTATATCCCTTAAAATTAATTAAAATTACTTAAAATACTATGAAATCTCATTAAAACTTAAAATTCCTTTAAAATTACTTAAAACCCCATAAAATTACTTGATATTCTTTAAAATTCCACAACCTGTCGTTCTATCTCTTAAAATTAATTAAAATTACTCAAAATACCATGAAATCTCATTAAAATTCTTTAAATTCCTGAAATTTCGTAAAATCCCTTGAGTCCCTTCAAAATCCTTAAAATTACTTAATATCCCATAAAATATCGTAAAATATCTTACAAGCTAGTATTTAAAAGTACATGAAAATCCGTAAAATCCCTTTAATCGCCCTTAAAAGTCTTTAAAATGACTTAAAACCCCATAAAATTACTTAATATTCTTTAAAATTCTACAACCTATCGTTATATTCCTTAAAATTACTTAAAATTACTCGAAATACTATGAAATCTCATTAAAACTCTTAAAACTCCTGAAAATCAACTGAAATTTCGTAAAATCCCTTGACCTTCAAAATCCCTTAAATTACTTAATATCCCATAAAACATCGTAAAATCCCTTAAAATTATTTAAAACATCATGAAATGTCCTGAAATCAATTAAAATTTTGAATCTCGTGAAATTTCTTTAAATTTCCCATGAAGTGTCATTAAATCTCATGAAATTATTCAAAATTCCACGAACTCTCGTTAAATACTTGAAAATACTTGACAAGCCAATATATATCTCATAGAATCTTTAAAAATTTATATATAAATAAATATTCTTCAAATTTAACATCACTTAGAATCCCAAAAAATATCATCAAATCCTACAAAGTTACTTAAAATCACATGATATCTCACGAAATCGCCTGAAATTCCTAAAAATATAATGAAATCTCATAACTACCTTGAAATCTGCTGTCTATAAAATATTAAATCTTCGAAAAAAATATCCAATATAGTATTGTCAAATCCCTAAAAATTACTTAAAATTTCATGAGATTTTATGAAATCTCTTAAAATTCCTGACAATCCACTGAAATCTCGTAAAATCCCTTGAAAGTCTGTAAAATAATTTTTAATATACTCCTTGGTATTTCCTTGATGTTTCATAAACTTTCATCAAATTCCACAAACTATCGTTATAACCCTAAAATTTCTTAAAATTCCATGAAATCTTATGAAATCTCTTGAAATTAATGAAAATCCAATGAAATCTCGTAAATCCTTTGAAATCCATTAAGTTGTTGAAATAACTTAATATCCTTTGAAACATTGTAAAATCTCTAAAAATCACTTAATATTTCTAAAATCTCAATAAATGAAGTAAAGCCCTTTTAAATAGGATACAATAGGATAGGATATTAAAGGATGAAATACGACAGGATATGATAGGATAGGATACGATAGGATATAATACAATAGGATATGCTACAATAGGATAGGATATGATCGGATAGAATACAATAGGATAGGATTGGATAGGATACGATAGCATACGATAGGATTAAATATAATACTACAGGATAAAATACGATATGATATAATTGAACACGATAGAATGGTGATAGGATACGATAGAATAGGATAGAATAGGATAGAATAGGATATAATAAGACAGAATACGCTAGGATACAATAGGATAAAATACAAGAAGATATAATAGAATATGATATGATAGGATAGGATATGATACGATACAATAGGATAGGCTATGATAGGATGAAATACGACAGAATACGATAGGATAGGATGCGATAGGATATTATAGGATGAAATTCGACAGGATACGATAGGATACGATAGGATATAATACAATAGGATATGATACAATAGGATAGGATATTGTCGGATAGAATACAATAGGATAGGATTGGATAGGCTAGGATAGAATACGATAGGATACAATATAATACGACAGGATAAAAGACGACATGATATAATTGAACACGATAGAATGTGATAGGATACGATAGAATAGGATATAATAAGGCAAAATACGATAGGATACAATTATACGATAGGATAAGATACGATAGCATACAATAAGATAGGATACAATAGGATAAAATACGAGAAGATACAATAGAATATGATATGATAGGATAGGATATGATACGATAGGATACGATAGGATACCATAAAATTACTTAAAATCCCATTATTCCCTTGACATCCCTGAAAATCCAATAAAATCTCGTAAATCCCTTGAAATCCCTGAAGTCGCTGAAATAACTTAATATTCTTTGAAACATTGTATAATCTCTAAGAATTTTATAAAATTCCTCGATATACCGTGAAATCACTGAATATTTCTAAAATCTCAATAAATTACGTAAAGCTCTTTTAAATTCCTTAAAATTTTTCAAGATTCCATGAAATCTGATTAAATACTTAAAAATACAAATCTCTTAAAATTTCTTATTATTATAAAATACCTTAAAATCCCTTAAAATATCATCAAATCCCACAAGGGGTTGAAAAAGGGCAGTTTTAAAAATTGTAGGAAAAGGGTAGATCAAAAAAGTGGTTTGTAGAAAAGGTTCGAATAAGGCTTTGAGTCTTTAAAAAAATGATTTAAAAAACTTTTGGTAAAGCGGGTTGGAAATAGAAGTTTGTAAAAAGAGTGTTGGAAAACAAGTTTAAAAAAAACGAAGACATTCTAAAACCCCTTGAAAAAAAAAATTGAAAAATTAGTTGTAAGAGGTCTTTTTGCAGTGAGCGAAAATGTCAACTGTGGACTAAATCGAATTTTAGTGAAAAAAATGTATCCTCTTTTCGATTTTCGGTCTGAAAGGCAGATCTTGTCCATCTATGGCCTTACAAATTCACTCACTCGGACATAGCATCTGTGGAAGTAAATTGAGTTTTAGAGTAAATATGTGTTATATGCATATGTCGGAACATACCAAGGGTCCACAATTCTACATATACATATATGTATATCGTAGTCGATGAATTCTCAGTAAAAGCCCGGGGATGCCCTGAGCAACTGTGACGAGAGGTCGTGATTTCTCTCTTCAATATCGCTTCAAATGCCAGGTGCCAGTATGTAGGGTGCAATTTCGCGAAATCACAGGAAACGCGGGGCAATTGTTCTCTGAAAGTGGATCCACTCTAATGTAGTTCATTTTTCGAAAACCGAGTTTCATAAATCTTACAGATATATATATATATATCACAATTCACAATGTATCTTTTTATTTCTGTGTGTGTGTGTGTATTTATAGTTATGCGAAGAATTCTGAATAGCTCAGGTGAGGTATTTCTAAATCCTTGCAAATTCAGAGATCTCTTATGTAAATTTTTCGTAAAGGGCTTTGGAAATAAATAAAGGATTTGACAAAGACGTTTGAAAAGGGGAGAGTTTGAAATGAAGTTTAAAAAATGAATTTTTAAAAATGGTGGAAAAAGCGAGTGTAAAAAGGCTTTTTTTTAAATGGTTGGGAAAAGGGAGTTTGAATAAGAGATTTATTGGTGAAGTGGATTGGAAAACTGACCGGATTGAAAACTGGTTTTAAAAATGACCGGAAATATGTTTGACAAAAATATAGGTTTATCTATATAAAAATGTTTGGAAACAGATTTTGTGATAATTTCTGAAATACAAAACGTTGTTCTCTGATTAAAGATGGGATTTTCAGCTCGTATTGAAGTGTATTCTGCAATAAAATCGAATTGCTCTAGATAAAGATCTCCTGTGACCCTTTTATGTAGTTAGTTAGGAAAGTATAAGATCACGAAAATCCAACCTAAATCTTATAGAACCCCGCCAACATGGTTATCACACCGATTCTTAGGGATTTTCGCTTATCACTTTGAATTCCAAATCTGTGTCCCCTTTGTTATATGTATACATATATCCATCTGAAATTTAACTTTAAAATAAATCGCACTTCAACATAAATGTGGATATTTTATATTTAAGCAATTACAATTAAAGTAAACAATTTAAAATTATAATTTAAAATAAATAAACTAATTTGAAATCTAAGACTTTCGATGTTGTATTTTCAACTACAAATACAGTTCTGCCTTTCTTTAAATTGAGAAACTGCGTTATTTCCGATAAAATATAAAATGAGCAAGGAAAATACAATAATAAATGATATTTCCAATATTAAATATGAAGATAAAGAATGCGCAATATATGAGAATAAAGTTTGCAATACGATAAAAGAAAATAAAATTTTTTTTCTTAAACATATACAAGATCCAAAATTTTCTGATGGAAAGTACTTTTATACAACCCAATAAATAACCCATCAAAGGTTCAACCCCCGTATATTTGGAAGTCACCTTACTTTATCCCACTGTAAAAGCTTTCAACCCTCACAATTAATTTGAAACTCACTCCGTATCATCCCTTAGATATAAAAAATTAAACTTAAAAATCGAGGGTTCAAAATTTTATAATTCTGGTGAATTTAATTCTTAATTGTAAGGGATGAAGTAGGGTGATTTTTAAATACGATTAATAATAAATTAATTTTCGTAAACATTTTATTATTAATATGAAAATTCAGTGGATTTTGAGAAATTTTAAGAGATTTAATCAGATTTCATGGAACTTTGAGTAGTTGTAAGGATTATCAATTGATTTTGCAAAATTTAAAGGAATTTCATAAGATTTTTGAAATATCTGCACGTGGTTTGTGAAAATTTTTTTTTTCACAGTCACTACAGCCAAACGAAATGATATATCGCTTTCAAACTTTGGGATATGGGAAATGAAACACTAAATTGCGTTTTAAAATTTTATTTGAGTAGTAATTTTGAAAAAAAATCCGATCCCTACCTTACCGACTTAGCTTTTTTTTCAAAATTACTACTCAAATTAAATTTTAAAACGCAATCTAGTGTCTCATTTCCCATATCCCAAAGTTTGAAAGCGATATATCATTTCGTTTGGCCGTGGTGACATGGAAAAAAAAATTTCACAAACCACGGGGCAGAGCATGCCCTTAAGATATTGCATGGAGGATTAAGTAATTTTAAGGACTTTTAAGAAATTCAAGGGATTTTACAAAATTTCAGTGGATTTTCAGAAATTTTAAGATTTAATCAGATTTCATGGGTCTTTGATTATAATTTTAAGGAATATCAAGTAAATTTATGAAAATTAAAGGAATTTCACGAAATTGTAGAATCTTTAAGGCGGTTTCAAAGACTTTCAAATATTTTAAAGGATATTAAATAGTTTTAACGACTTTTCAGAAATTCAAGGAATTTTACGAAATTCCATTAGATTTTTAGCAATTTTAAGAGATCATGGGATTTTGAGAAATCTTAAAAGATTTAACGACAAATATGTTGTCGAATTTTAAGTGATTTTTAAAACTTTTACAGTATTTGAAGGGATATCATAGGATACGATAGGATAGGATACAATAGGATAGGATATAATAGGATAAAATGCGGCAGGATACGATAGGATATGATTGGATAGGATGCAATAGGATAGGATACAATAGCATACAATAGAATAAGATAAGATATAATAGGATATCATAGGATACGATAGAATACAATAAAATACGATACAATATGATATCATAGGATAAAATAGGATAGGATACAATAGAATAGGATACAAAAGGATAGATAGGATGTAATAGGACGAAATGCGACAAGATACGATAGAATACGATAGGATAGGATACGATAGGATATGATTGGTTAGGATACAATAGGATAGGATTGGATAGGATACGATAGGATACAATAGAATACGATACATTATGATATCATAGGATGGGATAAAATAGAATACGATACTATATGATATCATAGGATAAGATAGGATAGGATACAATATGATACGATATGATAGGATGGAATACAACAGGTTACGATAGGATATACTACAATAGGATAGTATAAAATAGGATATCATAGGATACGATAGGATAGGATACAATAGGATACGATAATATACAATAGGACAGAATACGATAAGATAGGATAGGATAGGATAGGATAGGATAGGATAAAACATGACAGGATACAATAGGATAAAATACGATAGGATGTGATTGAATATCATAAGATAGAATACAATAGAATAGGATACGATAGGTAAAGAGAGAAGGTTGGAGGGAGAACCTCCGGTTTATTTAGTTCGATATTTTTAATTTCTGTCCTATTTTACTTTCTGTACTACTTTTATGAGAATTTGAGTAATTTGAAGAACATTTATTTCAAGAAATTTTAAAGGATTTGGTGAGATTATATTGGATTTTCAATAATTTGAAAGAATTTAACGCAAGAAATTTTGAGTAATTTTAACTAATTTTAAGAAATATCAAGTGAATTTACGAAATTTAAAAGAATTTCATCAAATTTTGAAGGATACTAAACACATTTTAAGGAATTTTATAAAACTCATGAGGATTCCTGAAATTAGATATAAAGAATTACAAGATTTTATATTTCAAGAATTAAAAATTCTTAATTATCTTTTCTACCCATCAGAAAGTGAACAAAAACAAGAAATTAATCTCGCACAGCGCGCAGATCATAATTGCTAGTATAAGTAATAATTATAAATTGTTAACTGCATTCTTTTTGATTTTGTAATACACACTTTAAAATCCGGATTACGCAAAGTCCTTTGCATCGATTGAATTGAAGTTTCAAACGTCTAGTCTGACGATTTTTTATTTTCATATATTTATTGGAATAAAAATATTTTAAAAATTAGTTTCCACAGTTTCTAAAGCCCTAAATGTTTGTTTATATACTGGTAGAAATTTACCGCGAGCATTGTGTGGAATTTAAAGGATTGCAAAAGATTTTAAGTATTTTTGAGGACTTTCAGGTTTTCAAGGATTATTTTTCAAATATTGAAAGATTTTATGAAATTTCGTATCATTTTTAGGAATTTAAGAAACGTCAAGAAATTTGAAGGGACTTTTAAGAGCTTTCAAGGAATTTTACGAGATTTCATGATATTTCAAGAGATTTTAAGAAATTTAAAGATTTAAAAAATTTCAAATAACTTTAAAATATTTTATGGAACTTAATTTTATTTTGTCTATATTAGAATCAATTATTCCTTGTTCCTTATCATTTATTCAAATATTTCTTAATGTCACGTAAAATATGATGAAATCCCTTAAATTAAAATGTCTTGAAATCTTGTGAAAACTCTTGAATATCCTTAGATAATTTAAAACTTTTTTGAAAATCCATTAAAGTTGCTGAAAATCTCTTGAAATCCCTTAAAATTCTTTGGAGTTCCTTAGAATTAAATAAAATTCCTTAAAATATCTTGAAATTCCTTTGTCATTTAAAATCTCCTAGAATCCCAGGCAATTCCGGGTAAATTTCTGCTAGTAAATAAATAAAAATAAAAAATATTTTTTGGAATTCTCTTATTTTGATATTTGAAAAAACTTTGTCAGACTAGACGTCTGAAACTTCAACCTAATTTTGCATTGCACAATATTTTATTCCTTGATTTTTAGAGAATTTTCTGGTTTAATTCATCTGCATTTTTCGCATAGAAAGCATATTTAAGATTTCTTTTATCCGTGTACAAAGTATAAAAAATTTTTTACTTATTGCATTCCTCATGTCTGTGACAGTTGTTATTATCTACTAATCTAAAGGATTTAAAAACTATATACAGAAGCGAAATTAGGATCTGATACTTTCCCACGAAAGTTTTCCTAACTATAATATAAGTTTCCTGGATGGAAATTCAGGAAGGAAGTTTTCTTCAAGGGGGATAACTAGAGACAAAAGAGAGTGGAACTTATTGCGCATGTATTACTATATATATGCTTGAGAAGTTTGAAATTCAGTCGTGTGTCTATTACGAGTTAGCGATGGAAAAATCTGTTCGACGTCCTATCGCAGGCTCTTTTCATCCACTCCTTCCACACGCGACGTACTGACATTGCCTTTATTGGAAAAATCCGAGTGAACGAAGAGCATGTGAATGCGTAGTTCCATTGAAAAATGTATTATATATTTTTATTCAATCGAAATAACAGATTCCATATTTTTATGCTAAAACGAATCTTGACTACTGTCGTATCGGTTTTACTATCCCAAACAACATTAGGTACACTGAAAAAAGTCTAAAATACGTATCGCATATTTCTTCAAAGAGGCGCATAAATAGCTTCTAAATTGAAATTTCCCTAATATTTATTTTATCGAAATTCTTTCATTCGACATCATTTTTAAATTCAGGGTATATAATAAATTTTGCCCACGAAATTCCCGGACAATTCTCTCATTTTTCCTGCTTATAAATATAAGATCCAATAGAATCATATCATACTCAGATATTATATATGGTATATCATAATCAGATACAAAGCATATAAAACTAGCTGTGAATTCGATCATTCACTTATAAATCTATTTATTTTTTTTATCATTATGATAATGTTGCAAATAAATTTGCATCCGCATAGAGAAATTATTAACAATTTTTTCAAATATTAAAAATATATACTTTTCTTTTATTTTACTTTTATGTTTATTTAAAAATATGTACTTTACTTTTAACTTCATTTGAATGGAATTTAAATCAAATATTTAGCGTCCTTCGACTAACAATAAAAATAAAAGTAAAGTAAAAGTAAAGTTTAATTTCAATAACATAAAAGTGAAATAAAAATTATTTCGTGAAATCTGAAAAGATTTATAATTATTTTCATGGATTTTAAAAGGTAAAAAATGATTTTAAAAATTATCGTAAAATTCTAATGAATTTCAAGTATTTTAATTTCAATTCTAATTCTCATTTCTAATTTCACGAATTCTAACTGATTTCTAAAGATTTTAATCATTTTTAATTTAGAAGATTGTATCAAATAATATTGAATATTTATCATATTCCTAATAATAATAATTACAACAAATTTGGCCACTTTTAGGAAATTAAATTTTTTTGAAATTTAGTTTAATTATAGAAGCAATTAAAGCTTATAATATCTCTTAAAATTTAAGTATTCTCGAAATCCAAATTACGAATTTGGTATTGAAATTACATAACTCGTATTTGAAATAAAGCAGATCTCTGGTAAAATTTTTAAAATTCAATCCAATTTGAATTTTATATCTACGATCGAATTTTAAATTAGATTGAATAGATAAAAAGGTACCAATTTACACTAATAATTTGATCGGCAATATGCACACATCTATGCTAGTTTTAAGGCTTATATTTGAAAATGAAAATTTTCAAAATGAAAAATAATCATTTAAAAAAAAATAATTAGTTTTAAAAAATTTAAAGGAATTTTAAGAGGTTTTATTGGATTTTAAAGAAATGTAATGGAAAATGTAAATAATATAAATATATAAAAAACATATCTAATAATTTGAATAATATAAGTATAAAGATATATAATGAAATTTAAAAAAATGTTATTATTATTTTATAGAATTGCGTTGAAGTATCTGACGTCTAATCTGACGAAAATTTGTTTTTCTATTTATTCCAATTGACTAAAATCTTTTAAAAAACGTATAAAACAACGTTTTAGAACATAATAAAGGACATAGTGCCATAAACTGCCAAAATTGACAAAAACTGCGCGCGATAAAATTATATTTTATAATATGAGGAATTATTTTGTCCAGTTGGACATGTGAAATGGTTTAACGGTTCTCATTCGATCAACTGAGTTAAGCAGCTCTTGCTCGGTTCTACTCGGATGGGTGCCTTCGTACTAGTTTATAAAGTATCACACTTTAAATAAAGAATAAAGATTAAATTTTCAAAAAATATAAGAACCGAGGACCGCTTAATGTTCTTTCGGCGATATAATTATAAATAAAACGTTGTAACGGTATAGCCTGCCGTTACACATAAATGCGCCTATATGTAGGCAACCATAGCTCTGCTTATTAAAAACCATAGAGCGAAGATAAGCGCCTGAGCGTAGAGTACCTGAGCTACGATTATCGGCATTATAGAAAGCGATCAAAATATCGATCTGAGAGTAAATCCGCAAAACCATGCTAGGGTTCGCAGTGCACGTCTTTCCACACACAAGATGTTTCTCTGAGGAGCTAAAAGACGAGCATCTGGTCTCAGCCGTCACTCGTTCACGAGCAGTGCTGCCAGGTCTGGGGATTTTTCTTCAGATCTGAGGAAATTTTTGCGAATCTGCGATTTCTGAAGAATTTGAGGATTTTTGTTGAATATCTGAGGATTTTTTTAAAACTTATCTTTTTTTTTTTTAATTTGCCATTTTGCTTATGTAAAAAACAGTATGGCGTGAATGAAACAGAAAGCGTAAAACACTAGACATTTTAGCCAATGATATTCTCCTAGTAATTCATAGAAGCTCCGCCACTGGCTGAAATGTCTAATGTTTTATGCTTTCTGCTTTTACGTCGCCAATTTCTGTTGTCATGTGACAGCACCTTTATTATGTTTATTTTTTATTATATTGGCAATTTTGGTCATTTCAACAGTTCAGTTCTTATTCATCAGGTTAATTTTTTTTTAAAAGGCCTAAGATGTTAATAGGCAAGATTCGGATGATTACTTTGTCTTTTGTAATGGAGTTGCAAAGATTTTAACTGGTGACGGTTCTTTAAAATACAGATCAGTATGTGAACTGACAAAATTAATCGCGACACTTCCTCACAGCAGTGCGGCTGTTGAGAGAGTTTTTTCTCAAATTAACCTTAATAA
>UCOK01017960.1:0-21655 GCA_900474325.1 Synergus umbraculus | reverse complement strand
CCTAGTACGTAGAGCAAAAATTAGTCCTGGAGTATTATTGGCCCATGCAAAAGCACTTTCAAAAGCCACAGCAAAATATCCTCTTACACGAGTAGAGGTAAAATCCGTCACCATGCAATCTGGTATTCTAGGTCACACTATAGATAACATTATATTGGGTCAAATACCAAAACGAATCATCATAGGTTTTGTTGATAATAAAGCTTTTAATGGAGATTTTACAGTTAATCCCTTCAACTTTAAGAATTATAAAATCAATTATCTATCTCTCTACGTCGATGGTGTACAGGTTCCATCTAAAGCTTTACAACCTGATTTTTCATCCAAAAATCTTTTTGTAAATGCATATCATACACTTTTCTCTGGAACAGGGATACATTTTCTTAACGAAGGATGTGGTCTATCACGTTATGATTATGCAAAAGGATTTTGTTTGTTTGCTTTTGATTTGACACCAGATTTGTCAGCAAATGAAAACGCTCATTGGAATTTAGTAAAGCATGGTAGTATACGTATAGAATTAAGATTTGGAGAAGAACTCTCGTCAACAATTAATTGTATCGTCTATGCTGAATATGACAACATTCTTGACATTGATGCGTCTAGACAAGTTATACTGGACTTTGGAGCATAAAATTGTATACCAACTTTACTAAAGTTTTTTTTATTATTATATACTGTGAAATGGATACATTCTGTCTTGAGCTGAGACTCAACTCTTGTGCATAAAAATTTATACCTACTCTGCAGTTTTCTCTCTGAGGCGTGAGCTCTGAGCTGTGAAATCGTTACATTCAGCATTCAGTCTTGACTTTGACTTTAACTCGTTAACATCATCATCATCTTCATCATGGATTTTGTCATCGATATTCAAGGATTCAAAGATGCTGAAACCCAATTTATACCGAAAGAGGTTGCTGTCATTGGAGTTAACGAAAATTACTTTTGACACTGGATTATTGCACCACCCTGTTCATTTAACGATCTTCCATCTCCTGTACGCACTTAGAATAACTGGCTTACACGACAATTGCATGGAATCGAGTGGTTTGATGGTGAAGCACAATGTCGCCAACTGTATGCCACTCTTCGTGATATTGCACGAAATGCTGATTCAATCTACACCAGAGGAAGAGACAAGGCAATTTTTCTCCAGACCATTACCGCTCGAGAAATTATTAGTTTAGAAGACAACAAGAACTGTCCTTCATTCCCTCGCTTACCGTCATCGTCTACACAGTGTATTTATCATGGAACACGAACCGGTGGTTTTCAATGTGCTTTAAATAATGCACAACGTTTAAAAAAGTGGATGAAAAGTTCAGAAATTACTTCATGGGAAGAGAATGATCAAACTGACTCTGAAAATAAAGGAAAACAAAGCGAAGAAGAAGAAGAAGAAAATTCAACAAAAATAGTGTCACCGTCTTTCAAAATTTTTAACGTCTGATTATGAACACTGTGGATCTGCTACAGGCTCTACAGAAAATACCTTCTCATACAATCGGTGTATTCCCAGCGGACAAGATACCAAAAATTTGGACGAAACCAACAGCTCTAATTATTAATACCGATGGCCACACCAAACCCGGAACCCACTGGATCGCTATCTACGTCAACAACAACGGAAAAGGATTCTACTTTGATAGCTATGGATTACCCCCAATTATCCCACAGCACATCAATAGACTACGAAGTAACTGCGAGCAGTACAGGTGGAATACAAAACAATTTCAAAGTGATTTTTCTGATGTTTGTGGTCAGTTTTGTGTGTTCTTTTTACATTGTTTTTCTTGCGGTTTCAATATGCAACAGTTTTGTTCCTTCTTTACTTCAGACCTTATAAAAAATGATGATTTAGTTCGTGAATATTATAATAAATTCATGGGTCTTAGATCACGAAAAAGAAAACGAGCACATAGTGGCATGGATTTCTCTGGTAATGGTATGTTACAAAATAGAATTCAAGAATGTTGTTCAAAAATGGCATATTTGTAAAAAAAATGTATTACTTCAATCATTCTTTTTTCACCCCTTAGATTGTTATTAAAAAAATATACATATATCTATACAATTAAGGGGTAATAAAAAACGAAAAAAAAAAAAATAAAATGATGTTTTTTTATTTATACTCCTTTCTCTTTATTTCTTAAGTTATTAAAAGTAAGAATCTTGATAGAAATTAAAAAATTAAAAAAAAACAGAGGTCAATGATCTCCTCCCTCTACCACTCTTTTTTTTTTTTTTTGGCGTCACCTTAATCAACATCCCTTCACCCCTCTCCTCTTTTTCTTTGTATTACGTGTTAGGTTATGTAATGTTAATTACGTAATTATTTCTGACCTTGAAATAAGGAGTGGGGGAATGTTGAAGTGGAGGGAGTGTATGAGTGGGGGTAAACTGAGAGTGGGGGTAAACCAGGAGTGGGGATAGACAAGGGGACGGCGCCAGAGAGGAGTGGGAGGGGATGTCGTCTGGTCTCGCCATGTGCCTATATAACTACTTCTATTATTCCTAAATTTATTTTAAGATCATATTAAATCTCTTTTGGTTATTTTGGAGAATTATAAAAATAACCTGGCCTCCATAGAATTAAAAATAATTAAAAATAAGCGCCTAATAGATGTCCTCTTTTTTTCATTTTACGCAGAATTGAGTCTATTTTAATTTCTTTCCTCTGCGTTTCGACCGCAGATCAAAAAGAAACAAGGTATATTTAAAAGTCCCAATTTTTCGAATTTTAGTGAAAAAATGCAAAAAAAAGGGGAGTTTTTGAGAGATCTCAAATCACGTACTACTGGCACCAGAAGATCCTTGTTTTTTTTTTAATAGACGCATAATTTTGTTTACTTTATTTCATTCTTTGGCATCACTATCATAATTTTCCCATAGAACACCCTGTTACAAGAAAACTTCGCAGAGGGAAATTGCCCGGAAAAATGGGTCAAAAGTAGCCCACTTTGAGAGGTCATAACTTTTGACCTACTAGGGTTAGGACTTTGCCCTTTGCGGCAGATTAAAAATAAATACATGAAATTTCACTCATCTGTAGAAAATTTTTTCATAAAATCATTAGGTTCGTTGGTACAAACAATGTTGCAAAAAGTAGTGATTTTTCGACGAAATTCAGAAAAAAAGTGGTTTTTTGAAATGACTGTAACTCGAAACCTATTAGAGATAGAAGGTTCGCTTTTTTTTGTTTTTCTTAGAATTTTGCACATCATCTTTTTTAATTTAAACTTTTTTTTGTACAAAGCAATGGAAATGGTCCGTCCACGCAAACTTGATTTTTGAAAATTCTTTTAAAAAAAAAACACCATTTGGCAATCGATCCACGGCACACATTTTTAAGGGTCATTCAGGATCCCATCCAGAAGCTATTTCCAAAAAAAATTGCTTCTGGGAATTATTACGGAAAATAATGCTTTTTTATGACGTGCTGCCTGGACTATAGGATATCACTGCACATATTAGAATCTCGGCTAAACGTTTCAAGATTTACTAGCTTTTCGAAATAATCTAGAAACTTTAATAGAATTTAGAAAACATCTATTTATAAATAGATTGGTTTATAAATAATATATATTTATATGTAATCCTTTAAAATCATTTTAGTCACGTATCATCTCTTACCCCTTTTAGTCACAGAAGCCAATATATTGGCTACCCATTTTTTTTACTTTTCTCGGCATTTTTTTATATTTCATTAAAATTCTTGAAATTTTTTACATTTTTTGTTATTTTAGTGTTGAAATAACATAAAAACATAGTTTAATTAATAATATTCTTTATAATATTGAATATATAAATAAATAAATATAAAAAATGCCGTTTCTTTTTACAAAGAATTCATTATTGAAGAATCTATCTTAGAAGGAAGGTCCACGAAGTGTCCCTCGCCGATTTATTTCTCCCTGATATATGTTGTAGTACTCGAAAAACTAGGTGATACGTATTTTTTTTATCTGCGAAAAAACACTTTAAAGGGGTCGAAACAGCCCCTCAAAAATAGGGGTCCCAAGTGTCGAATGCATAATTTTGTATATAAAAACCAAATTGATTTCGATCAATCCTATACTGGAAATGTTTTCTCGCATGATGAATGATGAATAACGTAATTTTCTCAAAAAAAAATCGTAAGGGGGTAGACCACCCCAAAATTATTAAAGTAATGCTAAAAATTGTTTAATGTATAGAAAAAATTTGAAAAAAATATATTTTATACTTGAGACATAAATAAAGTTCACGTGTTTCGCCAAAAATTGAAAAAAAAATAGTGATTTAATTACACCAAATTACCCCTAAATACTTCTTACTTTGTATCTTTGATAATATACACTTTCTATACACAAAAAAAATTAAAAAATTAGTTTAATAACGTTGGAATTGAAATAGAGTAGGGAAGAGCAGGTCACAGAGGACCGGCGGGACACAGGGGTTCGCTTCAATAAAATTATATTTTGTGGTGCGATCTCTTCGTAATGGCCGTAATTACATTCTTTAGTGACTATTTCAGTTGGTGTCAATTCGAGACGCATTTTGAAAAAAAAAATATATAAAAAAAGAAAATTCACGGAAAGCTTATAAGAAACTTTCATACATATAGCCTTTTCATTTGTTTATTAGTACTTTAATTGTTGAAATGTTGATTAAGTATATGTGAGTGTTCACTTAGCTTACTTTTTACATAAAATTTTAAAAGTTAACACATTCTGTTTGAAATTTGTTTTCAGGGGGTTTTTATGGTCGCTGAATTTGTATTTGAATTCAAAATGAACAATTTCGAAAAATCCAAGATGGCGAAAATTTTGATTTTGGAAATTTTGAATTTTGAATTTTCAATATTCAAAATTTTGAATTTTGGAAATCTGACTCCTGATTCGTAGTCAGCGACCCCGAAAACCCCCTAAGGAGCTTGTGACTATAAATTTTGTTTCTTAGAAAATTTTGGGCCGCAAAGGGTTAACATTAAATTTAATAATAAAAATTATGATTAAAAAAATAAAATAAAATTCAAGACCTAAATTAATTTATAAAAGAAAGATATTTATATTTAAGAATAATACCGCTTACTTTAAATATTATTTATAATTAGTATATTTTAAAGAATATGGGGAGATTCTCGTTAATATTGGATTAGGTTAATTGTTCCTTTTAATTAATGAAAATAAACTTTCAATGGTCAAAATATCACTCAAATTTGATGAGAATTTCAACGATAAACGAAAACAGTGGAAAGTCTTAGTTTCGTAATGTTCAAGGAGTAAGAGAGACAGTGTGTATGACAGAGAGAGAGAATAATGAAAACTGAATCTATTAGAGGATAATTGTGTTTGGGTCTGAGGGTAGCGTCAGTAATTTAGGCCGGCGGTCAGATGCTGGGTTAGGGATATTAAGATTGGCCTTTCCAAGGATTAAGGAAATAAAACTAGAGTGTGAATAAAGGAAATAGTAGGGGCGTCTAGCGATTCTCTATAACAAAAATTTCAAGTCCCTTCCACACTGAAAAATCATACATGTAATTGAAATATTCCACAAGCTATAATTTGAAGTTAAAAATGCTCAAACCTAAATTCCCATTTCATTCTTCAAATGAAATGGAAATACTCCGTTCCCCTATTATTCTACTAATAATTCGAGGAATTAGGAAGAAAAGATTGAGCGATGTTTAATCTATGTAAGATTATATCTTTTAAAACATAAAAACTGAGCAACTTGAAATTCAAAGTTTTCAAGGTCGCTAGACAACCTGTATTTAGTTAGATATTTTAATTTAATAATTCCAATTTTGATTGAAGAATGCTATATTTAAATGTAAAATATAAAAAAAATTTGTCTTTAAGAGAAAAAAAACAACTTTGAAGTTACTCAACAAAAATAATACTAATTAACTTTAAGAAAATTCATTTAAAAAATAGTGTGCTCGAGATTTCAGCATTTCAAAGAAAAAGTCTGACTAACGAAAATTATTAACATAATAAACCGTATTAAACTTCCTTTGAAACGGGAATTATCCCCTCTTTCCTTAGTTTCTAGGTTTTTAATTATAATAAAAATAATATTTGAAAGCAACAAAAGGCGATAAATTACAGAATTGTATTACAATCTATAATTGCACCGTAAAAACAATTTTATATACTATAAGGAAAAGAGTGTCCAATGGAAGAACGAGCCTGCTCTAAAAAATTATAACAAGTTGTCCACTCGCAAGTTTTCACCAGCGGTCACTATGATTTTGTATAATAAATAAATACAACCTATCTTTGTGATGTTTTAAACCTTTCGTTCCCATCATGATGAAGAGAGAAGGGAATCTGAAACTTCACTCACCATCTACATACTCGCATGTCGCGATAGTAGATATTGGATTTTGAGTTCCCTCGATCAGATGCTTTTTTGTCATCCTAGTCCATTCCAGCATTTTCGTCGTTGAAAAATCCATGGTCCTCAACAGCTTTCATCATCATCGATAAAGTCGATCTACATCCTCGAGAAAATCCTTCGTCGATCGAATCCATCGTTAATAAGATCCATAATAATCTGTAGTCTGTATCTGAAAAGGAAAGTAATTTTAATTTCCCCTCAATACTTCATTTTCCTTTGTCAAATTTAGATAAAATAAAATTAAGATGGTTGGTCCCAAGTGTTAATAATAAATAAAATATGAGAATGTGTAAAAACAATATAAACTAAAGAGAATTATAATTGAACACAATTGACAAAGTTGAAGAAAATTCATAGTATTCAGTTTACTAACAGCTTTTTAATTGTTATCCTGAAATAGATACATATTTCCTAGCCAGCTACTGTATTAATAATACCAATAATTTTAAATATGTAAAACCAAATTTTTTCTCCTATTCTAAGAAATCTGAAAAGGCATTTTTATTATCGAAAATTAATTCCAGTAAACAAAAACTAATTTATAGGTGCAAATAACCTTTATTTTCAAATAATAGTTTACCTGTATCATTTTTATTACAATCTTGTTGTCCTAGCGGCACTAATCTAATTTTCACCATTACTTCACCTGAAAGAGACCAAAAGTTAGAAATATAACACAATAGTATTTTCAATGGAATTTGATCATGAGAAGTTTTAATTTTTGCATTAATGATTTAAATCTACACACAAAATTCAATGCTGTACCCCGACAAATAATAAGCATTAAAAAATTACTAATCTCTTTTGTATAAAATAAAATTTGAGAAGACATATTTTGTATTCTATTAGCCTATATTAATGTAACTAATGTTATGAAATAAAGGCAAAGAGTATAAGTTCTTTTTCACCAAGCTTTTTCAGTGATTCTAATCTTAAAAATTTTAAATAGGTTTAAAATTATATTCTAAGAAAGCTCAAATCTAGGAAAAAAATTACTTTCTAGGTGAATATCGTTTGTATCTTAAAATAGTAATGCAGCTACATTGAAACATTTTGATTGCAAAACTTTCCTATAAATATCAATATTTGTCTATTACCAGCTTTTTTGTTGCTCAAAATTGCAAAATATAATAATTTTGATAAAAATCAATATTAAAATAGTCAATTAGCAAATAATGACCAAAAAAACAATTTTTCAGATTTATGGTTCTCTAAACTATAAACCACTTTAGAAAGTAGTTTTTGGTACCACGAGACGTACAAATAGACGAAATATAACAGAATTAAAAATATTTAAATCCATTTGCAATAATCTTAAAACATAGAAATAAACTTTTCGGTTATATACTTAAAAAGCGTACCAAATTTGCTCCAGCGTTTATGTTCTGGACTTTCTACAAGGACAGCTCATTTTCCTCTCAAAATATAAAATAATTGAAGAGCGTTTTGAACAATCTATGTTCTGTAAACATCGTTCTTGATCATCTTGATCATTTTACCAACTTTTATGGCTTCAGTTGGATCGCACGTTTCGATTTATGCAAGGACGTGGTATTTTTCTCGAGAGCTGGTTCGAGACACGATTGGGTCTTTCCCGGTTTCCCAGTCCGTAGACCAGGGGCTGGCGACTCACAATGGTGAACTTGAAGTATTATAAATCTGATCCCGAGCGTGTGTACGCGAGATGGCGCATAAGTTGCTTCCCCTGTCCATACCCCGCGAACCCCTAAACCATCGTGGAATGAGTGACCCGCGAGAAAAGATTATTTTCAAATAGTTGTGCTGACACCAGACGCTTCTTTTGAGGTTATGTTAGTGTGGTGTACGTAATAGTGTAAAAAATAATAGATAAATTAATTGTTTATACTCTGCGTGAAAATGTACTGTGTTTTACTGTGAAAATGAATTGGAAACCAATCTCCCATGATAAACAGAGATGTTCTGTGCTTAATTGCGATTCGGATCGTTTTGTGAAGTCTCATCGGTATCCGAAGGACGAAACTTCTTGTTCGAGATGGATGAAACTCACGAGCAATCCTGAAATTCTTAAACTGAAATGCCGAGAAGTTTATGAGCATCGATACCAGATCTGTTGTCATCATTATATGCTTTGGCCGATACACGGCATCCCTATGAGAGAAGCTATTGCGTATCCGCCTTTATCTATCCTTCTCTTTCTACCTATCAGTCCTTCTCTCTCATCTAGATGTTCACCTGTAAGTACGGCAACGCCGTTTACCTTATAGCGTTGAGTATTTCCGCCGCAATCGCGTCTCTTTCTCAACTCGCGTTAAAATTTTCGTCTAAATTTTCCTTTTTATCGGATTTTTTTTCGATTCCTTTTCGCTGTACCGGTCCTTATTGGCCGTTCGTAATGTCCGTTCCTAGAGAAAGTGCCTCCGAGGGCACTCAGGAAAGGGAAAATCGAAATGTTTCGCCCCCGTCTCACAGTGTTTCCAACCGACGCCATCGCCGACATTACGACGCCGAAAGTGAAGATGAAAGCTCTCCCGAGGTCAAGAGACCCAGGTACAGTTTTAAAGCTCAGCTCCGGAGCATGCAGGAACAGCTGAATTCCCTGTCTGGTCTACTCTCACAAGGAACGCCGCACCGAGGTATTCCTGAGATTTCGACGCCCACTCCCACGCCCTCAAGTTCTAGAGTTCTGCAGGTCGGAGATTTACGAACTCAAATTGATGAAAAGAAGGCTATACGACCAGCCATCAAGGAGCGTCTGGAGGCCCTTGATAACTTACAGTGTTTTAATTCCTCGGAATGGAAGGACCTAAGATTTTCCTCAGCCCTGAAGGATTTTACCGCTTCTCCCGGTTTCACCGACCTAAAAGTTAACGAGGAGCTTTGTCACCTAGACAGGAAGAAGGACCCTTTCTTAGCAACAGACACGGTCCTCGCCGGCCTGTCGAATGCTATCCTCGAGCAGAAGGAACTACTAAAGTCAGGTTTGCAATCTATAATCGATGGCTCCTTCTCAAATCCAGAGATTCTCAATCCCGAAACTCT
This sequence comes from Synergus umbraculus, assembly GCA_900474325.1. Classification (NCBI taxonomy): domain Eukaryota; kingdom Metazoa; phylum Arthropoda; class Insecta; order Hymenoptera; family Cynipidae; genus Synergus; species Synergus umbraculus. The sequence continues at coordinate 12,250 of UCOK01017960.1, read as the reverse complement.
TTTCGAAAGTTTTGCCTCTCTGTTCGGTACGGGATCTCAGATCCAAAAAAACTTTGACCAGATCATACAGGTGATCTGTGGCAAGAGAGCACAATGCATAGAGGCCAGGAGAGAGCATCTCCTATCCGATCTGAGGAACAAGAACGTTCAGATGGCCCTTCGCAGGGTTCCTCCCAGCAACGAATACCTTTTCAATAAAGGCGATCTCTCTTCTCTGATCCAATCTCTTGGTGGCTCGCAAAACTGGCTAAATACTCCAGCTTATGTTTCCTCAAGGAAAAACTTTAAGAGAGAGTCTGCTCCACGTAACTCAGCTTCTCGAACGACTCAGGCTTCAGCAGGACCTTCACATTCTAAACCCAGTTTCGAACCCCGTCGGAACTACTCGAACACGAAGAGCTCCGTCCAGAAGCCGCAACCTAACCTCAAATCTTCTGGATCCTTTCGAAAGAAATCTGACAGCAAGTGACATTCATCTACCCCGTGTCTTCTCAGGAGGCCAACTATCTCGGTTCCTAGAGAGATGGAGAGACATGGGTGCTCCACCAAACATTCTGAAAATTATCTCCGGTTTCCGAATACCTTTAATCGCAAGACCAAGACTCCTAGTCAATTGGAAACGCTCAAGGTTCGTCACAGAAGTTTCCTCACAGATGTCCCAGGAAATAAAAACCCTAAAGGAGCAGAGGGTAGTGGAGTTTCCACCACATCCAGGCCCAAGCTTCATCTCCAGAATGTTTCTTGTTCAGAAGGGCAGTGGAGGACTCAGGCCAATTTTCGATCTACGAGGCCTCAACAAGTATATCAAGGTAAGAAAGTTCCGGCTCTTCTCACACTTAAGGATTCCAGACTTTCTCCAGGACGGAGACTGGATGACTCGCATCGATCTGTCCCTAGCCTTCCTGCACGTACCTATAGCGGACTCTCATCGATGCCTCCTTCGTTTCATCTACAACAAGGAGTTGCTTCAGTGGACAAGCTTGCCCTTTGGCCTTTCCGCTGCCCCTCATACCTTCGCAACCATATCAAATTGGATTGCAGAGATTCTCCGAACGCGAGGTATGAGGGTAGTTGTATATCAAGACGACTTTCTCCTCGTCTCTCAAGACAGGAGCAAGCTGAAGACGCAGATTCTCGAAGCAGTGGATCTGCTGGAGTTCCTTGGCTGGAGGGTAAATCGAGACAAGTGCGTTCTGAATCCTTGTCAGAGCGTCGAATTCCTGGGCATTCTTTGGAATACCAGAGAGAACCTCATGCACCTCCCTCAAAAGAAGATTCAGAAGATCGTCGACCTATCCCAAGGGTTCTTCTCCCAGGGACACTGCTCCCTAAGAGATCTCCAGTGCCTCTTGGGCCAATTAAACTTTGCCAATTTCGTCATCCACAGAGGGCGTCTTCATTGCCGCCACCTCCAACGATTCTTGACCAAATTCCGTCAGAACAGACCACGACAGAAGCTCGCTCTAACTCCGCAGCCTATCCAGGAGCTGATATGGTGGCAGACAGCTGTGACATCTTCCGCTCCGCTTCACAAGCCGGCGATAACGAACTTTCTCACGACCGACGCTGCAGATTCAGGTTGGGGAGCCCAGCTCGATGGTCTCCACATCGCATCTCATCAGCTTCGGGATGCTCACGTCCTACTACAAACGGACAACCGAACCCTCGTAGCTTACATCCAGAAGGAGGGAGGCACAAGGTCTCTTCAATTACTGGACCTAACCTACCAACTGCTCAGCATGCTGGACAAGAGCAACATCACCCTCTCCGCAACGTATCTTCCCGGAAGATACAACGGGATAGCGGATCGACTGTCGAGAGGAAAGCCTCTCCCAGAGTGGCACCTGCTACCTCACGCAACGGAGGCGATCTTCGCCGAGTGGGGCATTCCAGACGTCGACTTCTTCGCCTCAGCAGGATCAGCAGTAGTCAAACGCTACGTCTCGCGAGATTGCAACGAGCGTCGCGCCTCATTCATAGACGCCTTCAGTCAGCCCTGGCACTGCAGGCTCGGTTGGCTCTTCCCGCCACCCTGCCTCATACCGAGAGTCCTCGCTCATCTGAACAGATGCAAAGGACAGTTCCTTCTAGTAGCTCCCAAGTGGGATCAGACCTTCTGGATGTCCGATCTGACGAGCAGAACGAAGGAACCTCCAATAACCATTCAGGACCTAGAGACCTCCCTCATCGACACAACTACGAACCAACCTCCTCAACAGGTGGAACGTCTCACACTCCAGGTTTGGAGACTTGGGTGTGGCAGGACCTCGTAAAAGACTGGTCCCCTCAACAGCAGGAATTGATCAAGAGTAGTTGGAGACAATCGACCCTCGTAACCTACAAGGCTCCAATTAAAAGATGGCTCATCTGGTCCTAGAGGTTCGGAATTAACCCCAAGACACCACAGGGCCAGCACGTAGCCCGATTCCTGGCTGACTTGTCGATTACAGAGGGCCTATCCTACAACACCATTCTCCTCCATAGAGCGGCCATAACTACCTTCTGTGCTGGCGGAGCTGCCGCTGAATCAACCAGTGAATTCTTAGTTCGACAAACCCTAAAGGCTATCTCGACTGCAAGGCCTCGTGAGATTAAATCCCCAATTTGGGATGCCAGGATTCTTCTCAACTGGCTTTCGAAGCCTACGGACAACTTGTCATTATTCGAGACCTCCAGACGGACAGCAGCCCTACTTTTACTAGCCTCCGGACGACGGATTCACGACTTGACCCTCCTCAAAATCTCAAAGGACCACCTAGATAATCGAGGAGAGGAAATTGTCATGTGGCCAGTCTTCGGCTCCAAAACAGACAGAGCCTCCTTCAGACAGTCGGGTTGAAAGATTTCCAAGCATCCAAATATCTGGTTATGCCCAATCACTTGGATCAGGGCAATGCTTAAAAGATCCGAGGAAAGAAGAAGAGATTCCAACATCGACGCCCTTTTCATCACTATCAACGGTGACGTTAAACCAGCTTCTAGAACTGTCATCGCCAATTGGATCAGATCAGTCCTCAGGGAGGCAGGTATAGATGCCCCTCCAGGAAGCATTCGTTCCGCGGTAGCATCACGTAACTGGCTAGACGACCTTCCCATCCAAGACATTTTGGATCGTGGCAATTGGAGATGTGCCGAAACTTTTAAAAAACATTATTACCGTGAGGTTTCAGGTATCAACCAGGTTGATCCCAAGAATAATTTATCTTTTCCCGAGTTTACTCCCATTTAAAGAGTGCCCTTTTTTTCTAGTGCACATAAATTACACAAGATCTTGTTTAATCTTGCTTTCGTTTCCTTAAATTCTATTTTCGCTTAAATTTAAATTAAACCGATTCGTTCTGTTCAACTATTTATATTCTTTTTTTCCAATAATAAATTGTTATAATTCACGACATTAAGATTTTTCTTAATCAATTAATTACATTTTCATCTCATCACATAGCGTTGAGTTCACCAGTAGATAACAAACACGTCTCTCATAGGGATGCCGTGTATCGGCCAAAGCATATAATATTAGCGTTTTGAATTACAACAAAATGCATATTATGTGCGAGAGCCGATACACGGCATCCCATTTAAGGGTCTTACTGGATGAGAGTCGCTATGAGGTAGACGGCGTTGCCGTACTTACAGGTGAACATCTAGATGAGAGAGAGGGACTGATAGGTAGAAAGAGAAGGATAGATAAAGGCGGATACGCAATAGCTTCTCTCATAGGGATGCCGTGTATCGGCTCTCGCACATAATATGCGTTTTGTTGTAATTCAAAACGCTAATATTTTCTACCCGAGAGTTATGCATGTGGTTTACGAAAAAAACTGAAACCAGGAGCAGAACCTTCCTTGCTATTGCCTGAAGTTCCTAAGGAAGCCAGTGATGAAAATCCTAATGTAATATTAATTGATACAACTGAGGAAAACGGCAGCTCTACAGCTTTGATTAATACTATTGTACCACAAACAGAATTTTCTCCTGTCACTTTCAAAAATGTGATCCAAAAAACGCCAAACAGTGGATTTTGTAGAAAGAGTTCACTATGTATATCCATAGAGTGTGGTAAGGAATTTTGCAGTTTTACACCCAAATCTGGAAAAGGAAAATGTTTACAAAAAGAATTATTGCCTAAAAGGTTAAACTTAGCTCCGGAAGAAAATCCGAATGTTGTTCCTGGGTGCAGCAATGAAAGTGAGTAATAAAATTTTGTATATTTCTTAAAAGTATACATTATATATTACATAAATATATCTTTTATATAATATAATATTATACAACTGTATACATATACTATAGCAAACCAACAGCAATTTAATTTTCTTCTTAATACTTCAATTAATTTTAAAGCCAATCAGATTTGAAATTATTATGTATGCGAAATTTTTGAGACATTTTGAGAGAGGAACCACTTTTTTAGAGAGGGGTGAGAATTTTAATGATTGAAAAGTTCTGAACGTTGAAATAAACGAATTTTTGTATTGATTGTATTTATAACTATTAAAAGTTTTTAAATATTGCTTTATATAGATTGAAAATAATAAAAAAAGAAATAAACTTGTAATCTTGATTGTTATTTTTAGTTGGCATAATATTTCTGGATAAAATATAACTTAAAAAAAATATTTGGTTCATTTGAACGTTCGCAACTTTATTTACATGAATTTTCAAAGATTCCATGGAATTTTATAAGATTTTAAATAATTTTAACGGATTTTAATAATATAAAGGGATTTTAAATGTAAAATTTCAAGAATTTTCTGGGAATTGTAAGAGATTTTAAAGTTTGTCAGAGAATTTTATGTAAACATTTCAAAAGATTTTTTACGTTTTTTAAAAGATTTAGTAGATTTTTAAATAATTTCAAGGGCTGTATATTTTTAAAGGGTTTTCAAGAAATTTTTCGACTTTTAAAAGATATTGTGGAATTGTAATGAGATTTCTATTAATTTTAAAAGATTTCAAGAGATATTTCTCATTTTTTGAAAGATTATGTAGGATTTTAAGGTTTTTTAAATTTTAAGTATTTTTAAGAGGTTTCTAGGAATTTTTAAAGATATTCCTGAATTTTAACGTCAATTTCAAAAGATTTATGATTTTGTAAATTTTTGTGGAATTGTAAAGGATTCCATGGAATTTGATGAGATTTCGAATACTTTAAATGGTTTTTAAAGAATATAAAAGGGATTTTAATTATTATCATATAGAATTTGAAAGAATTTCAAGAAGTTTCTGAAAATTTTAAAAGAATTCAACCGATTTTTCTAATTTTTAAAAACTTTTATTGAATTTTCAAGGATTTCATAGAATTTGACGAGAATTTACAAAAATTTCGAAGGTTTTCGTAAAATTTTAAGAGACAAAGGTAAACAAACACACGTGCTTTATTTTTTTTTCTACAACTTCAAGTCATTCAAAAGCCAATCAGATTTGCAACAACAATGTATGCGAGATTTTAGAGATATATCGTGACAACACTTTTTTATGATAGGAAATATATACATTATATTAATATTATATAATATATAATAATATAACTATATGTTTATACTCTTATATATTTCAGATAGAACAGTTTTCGTCAGCGAGGAGGATGCTGGAAGTGAAAATGTTCCTGGTTGTAGCAAGGACAGTCTACATGTGACAGGTGCAAAGAACGTAGAGATGGCAGATGTTTCTGGAAAAACAGGCAAAGTTCAGAAAAGGATAGTCTGGAAGAGAAGTCATCTAGACGATAAGACGAGGGAAATGTACGAGCAGGTGTTAGAAGCTAAGAGAGAAAGAGATGTCTTCAAAACCAAGAGCAAACGGTATTGTTTTGTTCATTCATTTAATTGCGTTAAATTTGAAACAAAATATACAAGAAACATAAAAAAAAAAACATTTCGAATCATAAATAACTCCTTAAAGAATAATACATTTAAAACAATTGTTTTTTATTTAATTTAATTTACACTTTTATAATACAGTCCATTTTGATTTTAGGACCTGTTTAATATTTTAGGCCCTGTTTAATAATAAAAAATGTGTTCAATGTTTAGAAATAACACCTGTATTTATAAGTAGGTACGCGCATCGAATTCGAAAAATCGTCGAAAACTGTAGAACTGCGGCGGAATTTGAAAAGAATTTAGAGAAGTTAACCAAATTGCAGCGAAATTTTGTTGCTATGATACTTCGCAATTACGACAGACAAAAGAATGCTCATCGATACTCTCCGGATGAAAAACTATTATGCCTGTCAATATATAAAAGGTCACCATCCACGTACCGATATCTGTGCACTTTTTTGCCACTTCCACATCCAGGAAAAGTTCGTCAGATTCTCAGTGACATACATTTAGATTGTGGAATAACCAAGACAATAAAGAACTGTCTAAAGGAAGCTGCAGAGCGTATCTCGGATGACCTTGAGAAGGTTTGTGTTTTGATGTGGGATGAGATTTCCCTTAAGCAACACGTTCAATATTGTCCTAAGAAGGACAAATTGATTGGCATTGAGGATTGGGGCACCAGGCGCAATTTTAAATACGCGGACCACGCATTGGTCTTCATGCTACGAGGTGTTCAAAGTGGATGGAAGATTCCTTTAAGTTTTAACTTCTGTGCTGGCCAGACAACTTCAGGACAATTAGCAGTCTCTATCAAAGAGGTAGTTCGTGCTGTCACTGAAGCTGGCTTTAAACTCGTGGCAACAGTTTGTGACCAAGGGTCTTCGAATATGAGGGCCATCGAAACCTTACAGCAAGAGACAGACATGGTTCGAGAGGATAAGGAAATAGAGAAGGGTAAGATTTCATTTTTGTGTGGAGCATTTCTTTACACTTTGAAAATAATTGTCATAATTACCATTTTGTTTTTTTACAGATTGGACGATCCTTATAGATGATGTGGAGTTGGTACCACTATACGATCCACCTCATGTATTGAAATGTGTGCGAAATAATTTTGTCACGAAGGACATTGAAATCGACCACGATCGGCCGGGGTTGAAAAACGAGGATCGAAAATATGGATCATGGAAGGATATAATTACTACCTACGAAATCGACATTTATTCATCCTTCACCGAGCGAAACGTTCCGAGTTTAACTGATCAACATATCTATCCTGATAAAATCCCAAAAATGAGGGTCAAGTTTATGATGCAGGTTTTCAGCAAGAAAATGGCACGTTTCGTGGAAATTCTTGCAAAGTCTGGAGGTAAGATTAATTGAATTGTTTTCTTAAAATATAATTTTTTGAGAATATTTATTATTTTAGTTGAAAATTCATTGGTTTCGATTAAAGTTCATTAATTTCGTAAAAAATTTAATTATTTTGTTGTGCATGATTTTATTGGTTGAAAATACTTATTTTTGTCTAAAAATATAAGTACTGTCATACAAAATTAAAAAGTAACTTTTTTGTTTGAAAATTAATTAATTTTTAAAATTTGTATTTCACTTAGGAACCTTCAAGACAACCATTGGAGACCGCAGCATTCAATCAAGTGGAATCAACACAGCCTTCATTCTGCACCTCATGAATGGTATTGCGGATGGATGTAATGGTGTTAGCTCCGGTGATAACCATGAGAAGCGAATCCCATGGTCTAAAGATTCGTACCATAATGAATTTTTTAGAAACGCGCGCAGACAATTGAAAAGCATGCGGTTTGTAAATCCTGAAACGAAAAATCCGGTAAAAATAGATATCCCGTGTCTAAAAAACCTAATAGACACGCTACAAGGTTTTCAACAACTTTGGAAAAAATTGAAATCGCTTAATTTTAAGTGTTTTGAGACGCGGAATATAAATCAAGACCCACTGGAAAATTTCTTCGGAAATATTAAGAGCCACGATTTCAGGAGCAACAAGCCGACATGCTTTCAATTTGAAGCGATTTTTAAATCATTGTTTATTACAAATCTAACCTCGAAGCACTCACCGGGCTACAATTGCGAGGAAGATACTGGCGAATTCCTTCTGTTAGATTCTACAAGTTTATTGTCAGGGACGATGCAACACGAAGAAGAAAATGAGGAAGAAGTCCAAGAAGAGCAGCAAAATTTTATTCAGGGCGACGATGTGCAAGATCTCCTTAAAAGCCACTCTGGCGATATTGTAAAATCTTTGCAACGGAGTCTGCCTGAAATAAAATCATGCTGCGAATGCTTGGAAAGTTTTAATAAACATTCCTCACTTCGAACCCAAATCAGTAGCTTTAGGGAAATGCATTTGTATGTCCAAAGGTTGTTGCGTGGTATTATGCGTACATATATTTCGCATACAAAACTTGTTCGTAAAGCTCGACGCGTACTTGTAAGGAAAATTAATTTCTCTTTTTTCACCTGTGAGAAGCACAAAGAGAAAATTTTAAGTCTCTTCATTAAAATATCAATTTTAAATTAGTGTCGAGTTATGTTCACAAACATAAATCGCGTTATGCGAGGGCGGATTGTGCCTCAAAACACGCGAGTACTTTCTTTGCCCATTCTGCTTGCATATCAATGTTATTTAAAAACGATCCGCAAGGATAAAAGGCCGCGCGAGGTCACGCAAGTAGAATCGGAAAAAAATATTAAAAAAGCGTCAGCTCAGGAAATTGGAAGAAGAGCCGCAAGTCTTGTGTCGGGAAGCGCAATTCCACTAGGGAAACATATTCAGATGAAAAAAATTAAGCAAAAAGTGAAAGTTTGCACTAAGAAAGTCGGTTTAAAAGAACCCATAGTTGTTAAAAAGTCCACGGAACTTGTTTTCCACACAAGAAAAATCGAATCAAATACAGCCGATGCCCAAATGGGAGACAAAGAAGTTCAACTTCACATCACTGAACTCGATTCAGACTTGAGAAATGCGGAATCAGAGTTCGAGGATGTGGAGTCGACCTTCTTTGGTTTTAATTTGAAAAACTTTCATGTAGATGAAGCGTAATCTGAAAAAGAATTTATATTTACAAAGATGTGGAAATTTTAAATAAGTATTTTCTTCATCGAAATTAGATTTATTTGTACTTTACAGAAATGTTTATATCACTGAGGAATATTCTTAATTTAAATAATGGTAATTATATTTTTATGGCTAATAAAAGGCCATCAAATGCATCTGGCAAGTGAAAAAGGTTTCACATATTTAAAGTTTAAGCTCTGATGCTTATTTTCATTTTAATAGTAACTAACTACTTAATAGAAATTAAATTTAACTTTAACTTAATTTAAATTAAATTAATTTTTAATTTCATACCTAACCGAAAATTAATTTCTATTATTAATTTAGCTTTAATTTTATTATATATGAATTAAATATATCTTTTAATAAAAAAATGATTAAAAACATTTTTACGATGTTCTATTTCTTCATGAACCACATTTTCATGAAGAAAGCAATGAAAAAACAAATAGAGAATCATAAATAATTATTAAAATAATTATTTATGATTTTCTATTTGTTTTTTCATTGCTTTCTTCACGTACTTTAATTTTTAAATTTAATTATCTGACAACTATCTAAAAGTAATGTGACGTCATCGGTTATCTTATCTTAGGGTTCGTGGCTACGCCAGATGGCGCCTATAACCGTTCATTTAGGAAGCATTGAGTCGCCAGCCCCTGCCGTAGACACCCTGAAAATAAAATTGGAAAAGATATATTATCTACTGTTTTACTATATTAATTAAAGCAATAATTTTAAATGTGAAGTAAAAAGTATAAGTTCTTTTTCCTCGAGCTTTTCCGATTAATTCACAAAGTTTACAAAGATTTAAAATGATATCTCAAGAAACAAAATTGCAAAATTTTCCTATGAGTTCTCTGATGCAATATTTACATTAGCAGACGTTTTGTTCCAAAATATCAAAAAAATATTACTTTTCATAAAAGTCAATATTAAATATTTCAATTAATATAAATAATGATAAAGAAAACAATTCTCAGATTTATGGTACTTCAAACTATAAACCGCTTTGAAAAGTAGCTTTTGGTACCATGAGACGTACAAAAAGTTAAGTAGCAGTTCGAAATCTGACATAAGTACAAATATTTAAATCAATTTGTAACAATTTTAAAACATGGGAAAAAAGTTTTCGGTTCTATATTTAAAAAGCGTAACAAATTTGCTCGAGCGCTTTTCTACAAGGGCAGCTCTTTTTCCTCTCAAAATAATTGAAGAGCGTTTTGAACAATCCATGTTCTGTAAACATCGTTCTTAATCATCTTGATCATTTTACCAACTTTTATGGCCTCAGTTGGATCGCACGGTCTGATTTATATAAGGACGTGGTATTTTTCTCGAGAGCTGGCTCGAAGCACGACTTTCTTGTCAGTTCTTTCAATAAAGTCCTCCAAAATCTGAAAAATGAAGAAAAGTTAATTATTTATGTAAAAAAATAAAGAAATTGAGCCTGTAAAAGGAGAACTAGAAATGAAATATTTCTTATGAAGAGTTTTGAAACTAATCGGCAGACTTGAGAATATTTTGAGAGTGATAGAAAACAATTGGAATAAAGAACAATCGAATGTAAAAAAATGGTTATCAAAATGAGCAAAATAAAGCAAATAAGAAAAGATAGGTATAACAGTAAGTAAAAATTTCCTTGGTGCTTCTATAAGCTTGGATTATAACAAAGTTGATGTTTAACAACAATTCCAACTGGACCCAAATGATGTTGATTCGTCCTTTTAATGTCCCACTTAACCCGTACATCACACTGGCCAGGATAATAAAGATGTTAACTAAATGATGAGTACTCAAGGTTGGAAAAGAACGCACAGCCGATTAAATAGGCCCCGTGCGCACAAGGCTTTTCAAATAATTTTTGAAAAGGCCAGGACGAAACTTTCTGAAGAGATGGAAACTCAAGGGTTCTTGATATGGCATATAGAAAGACAGGAAACACAGCAATCTCAACCCATAATATGTAGAACAGGCATACAGAAAGGCAGATGCATAAATCACATTCCATGGCAATTATTAAGAATGGACATGTGAAGAGACGGGAATGTTCTGTTCGTGAGGTTAAGTGGACTTCAATTATGCGGGATCTTGGAAATTATAATTTTATTTTGATGATAAACAAATTACAGATGAAATTCGAAAACAAGTTCGTTATGCGACTGTATTCTACAGAGGTCTAATTCGTTCTGTCGGGCCCTTTTCATCCGAGGACTCGTCTCTGGCACGCTGCGCACGCATTTCCACTCACACTTCGGTGTTGCCAAGTCGCCTTTCGCGTTGCCTCGAAATTTAGCAACCCCTAATTCACAATCGTCAGTCCTCGGTGGTGTATCATCCGTTCCGTCATCAGTCCTCGCCGTCCCGCCTTCCAGCCCACATGATTTACTCGCCTAACCATCTGGGACTAGGGCTAGCTCTTTCTTTAGCTCCCCCTTACAGATAATGGCTCCATCCCTTCAACACTCGGAAGCCATGAGCCTCCTCGTGGGTTCCACCAAACTTCGCGAGCCATGTGCATCACGAATTGCCAAATGGTTTCACTCTCTGGTCGAGCTCATCTCCCAGGCAAAAAAAAAGGCGAGGCGCCAAAAACCGGTGCCCTGAAAAACACATTTCCCCTAGGATCCCTAAGCATGTATATCAACACACACATTACATATTACATACCTTACATTACATATCTACATACTGTAACGCGACTTGTCTCGGAATCGCGAAACTACGTCTCGACAATCCTTAATCTTCATAAGGAATCCAAATTTATTATGCGCCAGTTATTTATAATAAATAAATAACGATGAATTCCTAGTCCTGAAATATCTTAAACAAAACAACTACTAGCTCAGGTCATCACAACTTCTCAAGGTCACGGGTAATTATTAGGCGTACAACTTTGCTTCCGCCGATTTTTTTTCGAAAATTTGAGGCTTTATTCTGAAAAAATGATTACCTGTTTATGATTCAAAGTACTGTCCGTCACTAGCCACTACTTTTTGCCATCTTTCGGGCAATTGTCGGATACCATCTCGAAAAAACAATGCGTCTTTTGAGGCGATCCACAAATCGATCCATTCTTTGACTTCTTCATAAGAATGGAAATGCTGCTCAGCTAGGCCATGTGCCATCGATCGGAACAAATGGTAGTCGGAAGGAGCAATGTCTGGAGAGTACGGCGGGTGGGGTAAGACTTCCCATTTTAGGGTTTCCAAGTATGTCTTGACGGGTTTTGCGACATGTGGCCGAGCATTGTCATGTTGCAGGATAACTTTATCGTGTCTCTCTTGATACTGAGGCCGTTTCTCCTTCAATGCTCGACTCAAACGCA
>UCOK01017959.1:32613-55243 GCA_900474325.1 Synergus umbraculus | reverse complement strand
TATAAAATATGAAATACTCTTTATATAATAATTTAGAACTTGTTTTGATGATCCCTAATTAATGATACTAAACCCTAAAACTATATTTATGTGAATTCCCTCATTATAATGATCCCTATTACTTTAATTATGTTTTATTATTTGATTTGAAGTCCTAATAATGTATAAAGATCCTCCCTATCTTATGAAATATGTTTATTATCTTAAATTATTGACAGTATTATATAATTTTTTTTGTTATTATTTGATTGATTTGTTTTATCAAAATAAATTGTTATTTTGTTTATTTTAAATATGGGCTTTGTTAGTTAACGTCCCACCCCTCTCTATCGTTGTCTAGCCTTGATTTTATAGTTCTTATGATATAATTTTATATTTTTCTTTATTAAAGTTAAATTTTGCTAGTTATAATTCAAATTCCTGAACTATTTCAAATAACTGTCCCAAGAAAGGATTAATAGTCAGTGAGGTTGTTTTATTTGTTTAAGTATATATATTATTTAAATATTATACGATTATCTTTATTTGTTCTATTTCTTTTATTTTTTTTTGAGTGTAACTAGCGTAATTTTATAATTGTCCCAAGAAAGGACTGGCGCCCAAAATATGTTAATTTCCTTTATTTTATTTATCTTGTGCGTGGCTTAGAGGCCTAATTTTATTAAATAAAAAGTCACGTCACACAATATATAATCCAAGCTTTTATAATAATTAAAAATACTAGATTAAATTATATACGATTTAATCAACAAAAATTACGTGTAGAATGCTATCAAGGATTAGTGGATCATGTTAAGAATAGTGCTTTTAATAATTCAAGTAACTTTGATAATGAAGAACGATTAGGTAATATGTTTGTATTACCTTCGACTCATATAGGTAGTCCAAGGCATATACATCAAATATACCAAGATGCAATGACCATAAATCGTGAAATAGGTAGATCTGATTTATTTATTACTGTTACGTGTAATCCAAATTGGCCAGAGTTAAAGCAAGTATTAAAAAATTTTCCTCCCGGCACTACATGTAATGATGTTCCAAATATTACAGTAAGATTATTTAAAGCAAAGTTACTTTGCATATTATCTGATATTATAAGTGGAACAATTTTCGGTGATATTTTAGGATATGTTTATACAATAGAATTTCAAAAAAGAGGATTATCTCACGCTCATTTGTTATTTATCTTAAATTATAACAATAAATTATTAAATCCGGAAGATATTGATAAATATATTTCTGCTGAAATTCCTGATGATGATGACGATTTACGGGAATTAGTCATTCAATTGATGTTACACAATCTTCATTTAGAAAATTCAGCGTGTTATAATAAAAATAAGAATATTTGTATTAAAAAATGTCCAAAAGAGTTTTGTAATTATACAATGTTTGAAAAAAACGGTTTTCCTAAATATAGACGTAGAGATAATACAGACAAAGGTTATGTTTATAATAAAAAATTCGAGGGAAAATTTATAAATGTCAATAATTCTATGGTAGATCCTTATAATTCATTATTATTAAAAAAATATAGATGTCATATTAATGTTGAATAATGCGCATCAATTATGAGCACTAAATATATTTATAAATATTTACATAAAGGACATGATAAAGCGTACGTAGCGTTAAAAGAAATTAATAAAAATGACTCGAATGAAATAGAAACATATGATGAAATAACTAAAATAGATAGTTGTTATGTCAGCCCTATGGAAGCTGCTTAAAGAATAGAAGATTGGCCGTTATCTGGCAGATCTCATTCTGTTATTCGCTTAGCAGTTCATTTAGAAAATCAACAAAATATAATTTTTCAAGAAAATAAAGAATGTGAAGTAATAATCAAAAATAATAATACAACTTTAACTGCTTGGTTTGAATTGAATAAAAACGATGACAAGGCTAAAAATATACTTTATTCTAATGTACCAACATTTTATTATTTTAATTCTTCTAAAAAAAATTGGATCAAACGAAATGGTTTTTCAAAATCTCTGCGTAGAATGAATAGTGTTAGTCCAAAATATGTGGAAAGATTTCATTTAAAATTAATTTTGAACCGCGTAAAGGGGGTAACGTGTTTTAATGATTTAAAAACTTTTGAAAATTTTACGTATGATTCGTTCCAAAATGCTGCTATAGCGATGGGACTGGTAGAAAATGATATTCAAATATTTAATATTTTTGAAGAAGCGTGTAATATCATGATGCCTAAAGAATTAAGGAAGTTTTTAGCTTGGTTTCTAATTGCTGATAATGTTATATCTCATATAAAATTTGGGATAAATATAAATATAATTTTTGTGAAGGTTTTAAAGATAATAATGAATAAAGAGCATTAAAAGAAATTAATTAAGTTTTAAATTCAGAAAATTTTTCATGTTGTGACTTCGGTTTACCCAATCCTCAACATATTGAAAGTAAAACAGAAGAAGAAGATAGATTATTTATAGAAAAAAATAATGAAATCAGTATTAAATTAATGCAACAATTAAACGATGATCAAAATTACATTTTTAAAAATATAATTAAATTTGAAGATAAAATGATTTTCATTGATGGTCCTGGGGGTACAGGAAAAACTTTTCTACATAAAACATTAATTCATTATTTTATTGGAAATGGGAAAAAAGTAGTGTCAATGGCATGGACTGGTATAGCATCAATTTTACTCCCTGGTGGTATGACAAGTCATCGAACTTTCAGAATGCCATTAGATTTGACATATATCGAAACTACATTTTTAAAATTAAAATCAGATAAAAAAAAATTAAGAGAATGTGAAGTTATTATTTGGGATGATGCGTCTATGATTCCTAAAAAAGCATTAGAAATAGTTGACGGGACTTTAAGAGACTGTTGTAAAATTGAAAATTTTTCATTTGCTGGAAAATTAATAATATTAGGAGGAGATTTTCGAAAAATTTTACCTGTAATGAAAAACGGTTGTAGGACAAGTATTGTTCAGGAATCAATTAAATATTCTTTTTTATGGCCCAATTTCAAAATTATTAATTTAAAATTAAATATGCGATCGTGTAATAATGATTTTTCAAAATTTGTATTAAAAATTGGACAAGGAAGTATTAATTCTTTTTATATAGGGGAGAGCAGGGCACAGAGGACCGGCGGGGCACAGGGGTTTTCTTCAATAAAATTGTATTTTGTGGTGCGATCTCTTCGTAATGGCCGTAATTGCATTCTTTAGTGACTACTTCAGTTTGTGTCAAGTCAAGGAAAGCTTGCAAGAAACTTTCATACATATAGCCTTCTCATTTGTTTATAAGTGCTTTCATTGTTGAAATGTTTATTAAGTATATGTTAGTGTTCACTTAGCTTCCTTTTTGTCGCAGTTTCGTTACCGAAATGTTCGATGTATTAAATGTAGGTTAGCATTGTTTATGAATTGACTGCGGGGGCACACAGGACCCATGCAAATTGCGACTATAAATTTTATATCCTCACTGTTGATAAAATATATTTGTTTATTTAAATATTTTTTATTTTAGATGGTGCACATGGTGCACATATATAATTTGTTTGAATTGTTCTTAAACATTGTATAAAAGTTCTTTAATTTTTTTCTTTATTTCCTTTTTAAAAACAAAATACGTTTAATAGTAAAAATTTATATTTTATATATGAATTACATACGCAGGGCACAGAGAATCGGCAAAGTCCTCTGTGCCCCGCGGGCTGGGGTACAGGGGTCCAAAATTTTTTTTCCAAATTTGCCATTATATACTCGAATTAAAAATAATAATGTATTCTAGCAAAGCGTTTATCGAAAGTAGAAAGTTTTTGCAATATGTACACCAAATTTCAATTAAAAGTACGGGTTATTTATAATTACATCACCGAAAGAACGTTAAGCGGTCCTCTGTGCCCTGCTCTTCCCTACCTGAAAATTGGAAAACAAATGATATATGTAAAGAAATATATGGTATAATTATAAATGAAAATGATGATTTGTCAAATTGTGCAATACTAGCTTGCCATAATGAAGACATATATAAATTGAATAATAAAATATTAAAGAAAATTTTAGCAAAAGATGTAACATATTACAGTGTAAATTACGCAAAAAATAAAGGAGTGGACCAAACTGATGAGGATGCTCAGTTAAATTTTCCTATAGAGCATTTAAATTCGTTAAGGAAGTTATAGTTATTTGTAATTTTGAAAAATTGATTTTTCAACTACAACTTTCCAAATTAATATAATTTGAAGCTGATGTAGTAAAAAATTAATTTTTCAAAATTATCATAATTTAAAACTGATGTACAGAAATTAAAGATTCCTTGTGCCGAGACGAATTGGTTGTACTTTAAGATTAATAAACTTTATTAACAAGTTAAATAATTATGGTTATTTATTATTCTGAAAAATTTATTTTTCAGAATTATTACTTGTTAATTATTTAAGTACTTATTTTTACTAGTGCCACTGCCGGCCGCTACGCGGCTGTCGTCGCACTACCGTTTCTATGTTCTATGTTCTTTTCTACATTCAATATGCTTAATGCTTTTTTTCTTATTTCGATACTTTTTGAGACAAATTCGAGACTTTTCGATATTCGACTTTGTTCAATTCGAGATTTCAGGCCATGACTTTTTTCTAATAGGATTATTAATTATTTATTTTTCTAATTAACACATTTTAAAGCTAAAGTAAGGAAAATACAAATTTATTGTGTTGACACTAATCAAATGACCTAATATTAATACATTTACTTTTATGATTTTTGTAAAACTCGCTCTGTACTCATATTTCTAGTTAAAAATTGATTAATTCTAAAGAGCGAAAAAAATTCCCATTTTCCTATTTAATAAGTAAAATTAAGAAATTGAATTTTTAGATTAGAATTTGGTTCTAACACCCTTAATCAAATGTATTAATATTAGGTCATTTGATTATTGTCAATACAAGCATTTTTTTCTTACACAGCTTTAAACTGTGATAATTTGAAAATTTGCAGTTGAAAAATTATCTTTTTCAAAATCATAAATAACCATAACTTTTTAACTCTTCAGTAAAGTGTATTAATCTTACAGGAAAACCAAAAGTCAGTTTTTCAAAATTATAAATAACCATCATTTTTTTAAATTTTCAATGAAATGTATTAGATATACAGGAGATTGATTCGTCTCGACACAATGAATCTTTATTTTCCTTACATCAGCTTCAAATTACGATAATTTTAAAAGTTACAGTTGAAAAATCCATTTATAAAAATTAAAAATAATCATATTTTCCTTAATATTCAACTAAATGCATTAATGGTATAAGTCAATTGGTTCCTTTCGACACAAGGAATCTTTAATTTCCGTATATCAGCTTTGAGTTTTAATTATTTGAGAACTTATATATAGTGGAATAAGTATGCCAAATTTCATCAATTTATCTGTACATGTTCTATACGGATATTGCAGGATCGTTAAAAAGTGTGACAAACACACACACACACACACACACACACACATTTAACGATTTTCCAATTTTAGAATTTACAGTTAAAGAATTATAAAAATAACAAATTATTAAATACCCCACAAAATGTTCAATTCACAAAATTAAAATTGGCTAAATTCTCAAATATTAATTTGTATAAATACAGGGTGTCCCACCACCTATACAACTACCGGTAATATATGTTAGAGCACAAAAAAAGAAACAGAAAAGTCCTCTGGCAAATTTTGATCTGGACCTTAATTTGGGCACAGTAAATCTTCAAAGTTGGGCATAATGAACGAATCAGGAGCGAGATTTAGCAACCAATTGTCTTTCACCAACAGGCACACTATCTCAATACTTGAAACAAAAACAAATGATTGCTAAATCTCGCTCCTGATTGGTTCATTATGCCCAACTTTGAAGCTTTACTGTGCCCAAATTAAGGCCCAGATCAAAATTTGCCAGAGGACTTTTCTGTTTCTTTTTTTGTGCTCTAACATATATTACCGGTAGTTGTATAGGTGGTGGAACACCCTGTATATACTAATTAATTTGTTACCTATTACTTAATTAAATTAAAATCGCTTTTGCTAATTTTATAATTCGACAAGTGAAAATTTCTTGAATCTGTTAATTAATTATTACATTAATTATGTACATTTAAAGGCCTGATAATTATATCAGGCCTAATATTCTTATATCAATAAATATATATATATATTATTTTAAAATTCTCTGATTATTATCCTAAATATATTTTCATTAATTTGCCACAATAAATCAGTTTATAAAAATGTAGTATATGTATATGTAGTAAATGTAAGTATATGTATATATTTAGGTCCACATTTGGAACAAGTGGCGCCAACTACCGTGATGTGTAGTCTGAAAATCCTTGCCGTATCTAGGTACTAATATCTTTGCTCCTACCGAAGTCGCTAAGAAACTTTGTCTCTTGAAAATGCATTGAGGCTTGGGGGACCTAATTATCAACTTATTCACGTTGAGAATATTTTATAAAGAAATTCAACTGTAAAATGTTTTGTATTTTCCCTTTAACTCACCTTGAATCTGAGTACATCTTCCATTTTGGCTGTTTTTCCGTCACTTACGCAACTTTGGAAAAAGGAAGGTGCTACCGAAACTCCTAGTGCTTCACTAGACATGCCCGTTTGAGCTTTTTCACTATTTACTGCAACTACTCTGAACGTTCCAAACAATAACACGAGAAGCCGTTGAGTATAAATTGGCAGAGAAGTGATCAATCTGCAAATAATAAATTAATTATATTTTCTATATCACAGCATATTTTTTTCTACAATATTTAAATATAAATTCATACACAAATGACACACTATAAAAAATGAAACATTCAACTTGTAACGATGGTTTACACGCGTACGCGTGCCGTACACACACTTATACCGACTCTCGGTACCGAGAGTATCTGATCGGTTGCTATTCGCGCGCAGTTTAAAATGCTAAAAAATATTTTTATTTTTTATTATAAATAATGACATTTTAACTTATAAAAACTTTTATTAAATAAATATTTATTAATTAAACATATTTAGGAGTTAAAACGCCATTATTTGTAATAAACAATAAAAATAATATTCTTTAGCATTTCAAACTGCGCGCGAATAGTAAACAATAAGATACCGATTGCGTCGCATATGCTGTAGAGTGTGGAGTTCGAGTTGGCGCTACTGACCCACACTATATAGCTCATTCATCATTTCAGCTGTGCGAGTCTCACCGAGCACATCGGAGAGACTTTCAACCGGTGAAAACTCATGCGCTTCACCTACCGATAGGCGCTTTTATGGTTGGGAATTCGGTTGAAGCTTTGGTCGAAGGCGGACGCTTTTCTGTGTGAAATCTTGTTTTGATACGGTGTACAGCAGTGGGATTCCGAGCACACGAATCCGAACGGACCTCTCTTTCTATCCTACGGTGTTAAAAAGAGAGATCCGTTCGGATTTTGAGCTCGGAATCCCACTGCAGATCATATGTGTATCGCGTGAAGTAATTCCAGAAATCGCTATAGGCCTTCGGTACTAACGTGCGGAGCGAAGAAAGTTCATATTTCACAGGACTGGTATGTATAACCAGGTCTGTGGGATCCGGTGAGTAACCGCTAATCTCCGGCCGCCGCCGGCGGCCATTTTTAAAGATCTCGAAACCACTTTTAAACGCGTGCTTTAAATTTCCCTAAAAATTTTCAATATAAAAGTGATAAATCATTGTGGAGGCAGGCCTTCGGATTTCCATCTCAATTCTAAGAATCAGATTCATGCAGACGATTCCGGTATGGAGTTTGAAGATGATGATAAACTTCCCCCAACCCAGCCGCATGAGAAAAATGCAAGTATTATTCGAGAGACCCGACCATCCCAGAGCGCTGAGGAGCCGCCTCCAACCCGCGTTGGTCGCAACGGTCCCAGTCAAATGCCTGAAGAGACAATTAAAAAGACAGTCCAGCTTCGCTGTAGTGCAAATGAAAAGGGCGAATGTGCAATCATAATTTAGCGCGACAAAAATCAGCCAATTGGAAACAGAACCTTGCCCCGGACACTTGCGGCCGATTGCTCTAGAAGCATTTCCCAGGCCAAATCAATGACATTCGTAACAGCGGCTTTGGCAAACTACGTGTGATGGCAAATCTTCTAATTGACAAGATCCCTGCGAAAATCGAAGGACTCATCACAATGGTACCGTCAAGCTTCGTCTCGTGTCTGGGAGTCATTAGTGGAATTTCCCATGAAATCTCGGACAGTGAAACAGAGCAGGACTTGGAGATTCTTGGCCCGTTGAGAGTCAAGACCAAGGTTATCGGAATCTTACGACTGAATTGAAAGGCCATTGATCCTGAATTGCCGACAGCCTGAGTACGTCCCACTGATATATGTACAATGGATACGAGATGCTGTGATGCAAATTGAACGTGGCTTTTGCTATTTTGTCAACCGACATCCTTTCGGGTTTCAATAATAGAGAGATTGTATCTGGCCTATTTCTGAATTTGAAAGGTCCTTTCCCTAGCGTCATTCTTCAATTTCTTGTCGAAGATTTCAAAGATATAGGTATCCCCTGACAAATAGCCAAATTTATATACAACTCCACCTCTTGAAAAAACATTTTTTTAAAGATGGTATTCGTCTCACTCATCAGGAGCAGTGTAGAATATGGATCTCACATTTTGAATTTCTCATCCCATAAATATTTTAAAAGAATCGAAAAAATTCGGAATTAAGCACTAAGACTAGCCGTACGCTATAGGAACAGAACCCCTATCAATTTTATGTTGGGATAATACTGTGAGCCCCCTCTCAAAAAAAGATTTTGTATTTTAGCTAAAATTATATAATTAAAACTTTTTCCAGCTGTAATCAACCACTGTATGATAGAATTTCATTGCTTTCTAAAGCATTAGAAATAAATGCCTTCAGAAAGTTAGAGATTTTAAACATAGGATCCATAGTACAGATATGCATCCTCACTATGAATTTTCATATGAAGACATTCTTTTCTCCCCTGAAATAAATTTACAAATAGGTAACCTTGTTCAAAAAAGCCCCTCTCCAGTCCTTCTCTTCAAAGATCTCATTGCTGATAAATTTCAAAACTACCTTCATTTTTATTCCGACGTCTCAAAATCTACTTCGGAATTATTGGCTGGATGTGCAACTGTGTGCCTAACTGCCAATTTTACCAGTATATGAAAACTACAAGAATTTGCCTCTATTTTTTCCATTTAAGTTCTAGCTATCCTTTAAATACACACTACATTACATTTGTCCAGATTCAATTAATTCATACTTAGTTTTCATAATCAGAAACCGATTAACAGTCATAAGTAAAATCAATTGCACAGTTTCGCTTGTATGGATCCCAGGTCACATGGGCTTCCCAGGCAATGAGGCAGCTGATGTATCGGCTAAATTAGCCCCTCTTTTAAATATCTGTCTTCCTTTCTCCGACTTCTTCAGTTGCGCTCGGAAAACCCTAGAAGATAACAGCAAAAATTACTTTCTGGAAGTAGGAAAAAGAAAAGGTACTCTCTTCACCCAACGTTCCTATTCTTTAAATGCCAGCCTCGCTCGCAAAAACATAATCCCTTCTAGCAGTTGTTCATGTGACCCTAACAATGATAAAGATCTGGACTATATTTTCTGGGCCTGCCTCAGATTTGATACCCATAGATCAGACCTAATTAAAGCCCTAACAAAAAAAATAAAATGCCCCCTCCTTTTTAAACATATCGGGAAACTGGTCTGGCTGAGAAGCTCTTGACGAAAGTAAATTAAATTTCCCTACTTTTATGATATGGTTTAATGGATGAAAGGAGTTAGAGTTCCGTGATGACAGATTTACAGAATGCACAAAGGCCTCTTATATGTGTAGAATTCACGAAACTCATGGTGCCATTTCATAGCAGCAGAAGAGTGAAAGAGACAAATAGTGTAACTCTCTTTTTCACTCTTATAATTTTCTGCTTTCTGCTTTGCCTTTTCAGCTGCCATGGAACTGCACCGTCACGTATTCAGCACGTGAAGCTCCGAGCGTTCGCATCTGTAATTTTCCCAAGTGCTCATTATCGTTATTCTTACTCCATGTAGAAATGACTTGAAAACTAGGTAACAGCATTCAAAAGGATTTTATTATTTGCCCGAATGTCTATAACCTCTGGATATTAATGAATATTAATTTACTCTTTTTATATCTTCTTTTTGTCGACAACGGACGAAGACTTCAGGCTGTTCTGAACAATTAAATTAAAAATAATTATGTTTCTAATACTATACTTCTCATAGTCTATAGACTACACTTATAGGCTAAACTCTGCAGACCGACATGTTCATAGAAACCGTATCTCGAATTTACAAAAAAACTTTCTTAAAACATGAAAGATTGATAAATGAATGAAATCGCGTTTCAGAAAGGAAGTTATAGCCGTTTGAAACTACGGCTTAGGGGTGAAACTTCCATTCCCTGTATATTGGGAAGGGATGATAACACAAATTTATAAATGGGGGGATAAACTTTCATCAAGTAGGAGAACTAATTCTGAAAATATGAAGCCAACGGAAACATGACTTGTGACATGACATGACATGTTGGAGTCGTTGAGAAATAATGCTCAATATATATCACGTTTTGAGTAGATCCAATAATTTTTTGAAATACTCATCCACCATATTGGATCCGTCATTTGTTTGGAATCCTGACATCAGATCCAGAATCAGCAACCTCAAAAACTCTATACATATAAGCGTGGCGTCCCATGGTTTCGGAATGCGTTGCATAAAATCATGGGAGTGAGTGAGACGCATTAATACGACTATCTCTTTCACTCTCATGGTTTTGCCCAAAAACGCAACGTATTCCAGGTCCATGGAACGTTCTAGAGATATTGCAAGATCACACCTCCACACACAAACACATTGAAAATTTTCCAGGACGTCTCATCATGCATATTCCCCTTGAAATGAGTTCAAAATAGTATATTGTGCAACAAGTGCGGAAAGTAGGCAGTTTTAAAAGAGTTTGAAGTTTACTGTACGAGCCAGAGGCGAATCTAAGGCGGGCCGGAAACGAGCCGTAGATAAGCATATGGCAAGTACAACAAACTTCAGAAGAGTTATGACTACCTACTTTCTGCACCTGTTTCACACAATACTTTTTATAGAAAATGCATGGAATGATCGATTTGAAAAAGAATAAAAACAAAAAAAATTTTTGACACCAAAACCCAGCAAAATGGTTATGTTACTATACTGGATTCCGGCTCTTCTGAAAAGTAATTTTGGATCAAAGTGTGCATGCGCGGCACCCACAAAAAGTAGATCTTGCTCAAAGTACGCATACGCAACAGTTACAAAAATTTTTTTTGTAACTGTTTTAACACAATTCTAGAATTGGTCTCTTTGCGCAATACTATACATGCCTCGAAAATCGAACATTTCGTGCATGTGTTACAAAAAAATCTTTTTTTGGAAACTGGATTTTGTCAAAAAAATAATTATCGATTCAGGTAGCAACGTAGATTATATTTCGGCTACATATATCGTTACTTATAAATGCGAGTTTATCAACTGAAAATGATTACCCCAGGCAAGTTTAATATTGCACCAATTATAAAATTACTTTAGTATTGCACAATAAAATACTTACTTATGAATTTGGTCCCTCTGTTGTTCAATACTGTCAATTTGTATAATTGTAAAAAGTTGTTGTTCTCCGTCTCTCCCAAAAACGCCACCAGGAATTTTACGCAAAAATTTTTTAAGAACACTAGCTATTGTATACACGCTGAAATTATCCATATTGACAAGCCTCCCAGTCTGTAAAAAGTGGATGAGCTTCTTCATGTTTCCTTGATGACCTGGAGCACGAAAGACGTCCTTTCTCAAAGGTGCTTCCTTGTTCAGTTTTAAAATTAATACCTAAACATTGATAATGAACAGAATAGCATTTTAAACTAACATGAATCGAAAACATTGAAATATAAATATATCAAAAAATAAAAGTACATATTTACCAGTAACGGTCCTGGAATGTCATTTTTACAGACTTCATCGAGAGACACTCCAAATTTTACTCTGCAAATATAAGAAATTATCAAATCACAATGCGTGTACGAGGATAAAATAAGGTTCGTTTCATTAAAATTATCGCGCCGAAGCGTATAATCACAAAATATTAAATTAGTTGAATTAGTTTCAAATCATTCAGGTTGAGTAGATATGTTCTCGATATAGAAACAACTGCAGATGAAGTATGTAGTTTTTTAAGGGATTTTAGATGATATGTATTTCACTCATTTCATAGAAACAATTGTTTTTTCTTTGGTTTTTTAAAGTTACTTCAACTTTAAGTAATGCATTCTCACTACACCCCTAACGATCAATATTTTATTAACAACTTGTCTGTGGCTATGCAGAAATTTTTATGGAAAGGTTCAATTTGACTTGTTTTCTTGAGTTTTTTCTTCACCTTGCGTACTACAGTCCGTACCACAAAAACATATGGAAACGTTTCGAAGCAGTATTTTTGTGTTCGCATTCAAAAGGCCCTCAAATGTTGATACGATCCCCTTACTCCGTAAAGGGGTAAAGATGGAGAATGTATCGTAGAGTCTACGTTTAAAATTTAGCTCTGAGAAGAGCTGATGGGATGTGATTGATTCCTATTAGGAACTCAGAGTTTATCTAGTTCTGAAAAGAACTGATTAAGAGATTTGCAAAGGAATAAGCAAAGTTATTAGATAATACCGTTTCTTTTATTTGGTCCTGTTCCCTGAACTGGATCAGAGGAGCGTGATGGCAGGCTGACAGAGGCAAGAGTGCGTCAGGTAACCGCAGATGGCCGGTCAAAAATAGAGGCATGGATCCTTCGTAGAGACTCGAGGGTTGAGTCCCAAGTCGTCAGCCCTAAGAGAGTAGGTCCGGCTGAGGTGAGTCAGAGTCCGTCTGACTGAGAGAGCCAAGTCGTGAGGCTCGTGTGTTTCGTCCGAGGTCCAGAACTGAAGGGTCTCGGTCGAGATCCCGAACTGAAGTGTCGAGTTAGGGCCGGAGGGCCCCCTTTTATGCTCTGTGCCGAAGAGTCGTTGCAAGCTTCGCTTGCCTTCTGCCTCTGACGCTCGACGGACGCTTCCGTCTATGCTCCTCTTTTCCAGTCTTTACATAAATACTTAATTCTAAACATTTTACAAGTTCTATTCTAACTTATCAAGAAATGAAATTTTTTTAATCTATTTTTCCTAATAGTTACAAATTTAAAATAAAAGATTAAGGATTAATTTCTTATTTAACATTTAATAATTATTCGCTTGATTATTATTTATTATAATTATTGCGCTGTTAATTACTATTAGAAATTTTGTTAATTATTAATAGTAATAATTTGCCCAGATTTCACGCAAGCCAAGCACAATATTGGAGCGTGCGTCGGGATGAAAACACACCTGGGATTTACCCTAATAAAATGACGTAGGGGCAGCGTCACCCAAGCCTGTGAATTCATTAAATAAATGGGACCAAACCGAGGGATCATCCCTGTATTTAGAACGGCCCAGTTTGAACTAATCTGGTGCTTGGGTCGAGGCCTTATTGGGCTGAGCGCCCTAAGTACCCTAGGTGCTTACTGCCGACCCATTTCCCCAAATGGTTTTCATGATTCCGATCTTTGTATATCCTAATTCTAAGTTTGTGAGTTGGCAATGTCATATAATCTATACGCATTTGGCGTATATCAATGTCTTACAAAGAGGCTGCTAACTATATTGGACGGTCAAAGGCATATAAGTAGTGAAATGCTACCTATTAGTAAATAGGAAATTTAAGGGCATGTATTACTTACCATATGAGCAAGTTTTTAAATCCGGTTTTTTTCTACAATTTTTACATTTTCAAAAAAATTTTAGTCAACATCCATCCGTGTTCACGTTTTTGACGGATGTCGAGTATAATTTTTTTGTAAATGTAAAAATTGTAGAAAAAAACCCGGGTTTAGAAAGTTACTCATATGGTAAGTAACACATGCCCTTAAAGGATGTGGTTACTCGCTGGGACAGGTGAAATCAAGAAAGACTGCAGAATTCAAGTATAATAACTAAAACAAGTTTATTTAAATAATTTCCCAAATGAGAAGACGGAACTGCAGGCCAATCTTTGTCAGATGAACAAACTGTGGAATTATGTGAACATGATGTTGGTGTGATAGGCGATCCAAAAGCGAATGTGACAATCCTCCAAAATTAGATAAGCAGAAAAAGGCCGCCCGACCGTGGAACGGCACATTTGTGTTACAAATGAGCTTCACGGCTCGATCAAAAGTCCTCCAACTCTCAGCGTCCTCGAATTGACGCGTGGACGTTGGGTATTGTCGTCGTTGATTGCAAAAATATAGCTTACTTCTAGGCAAACCACCAAAACACAACTTCGAGGATCGGAAATACAGCAGCGAACAAGAAAGCACAACCTGTGCCAAATATAGAACTTTAAGCTAAGGGTGAAATCCCATGCAAACGCAAAATGCAAAGCGCAAAATGAACAGCCAGAGAGAATGTGAGAGAAGATAAATTAAGTTAAATTAAATTTTTTCGGTCAGTACTAATTATTTGTCCATCGATTAAAAAATCGTTTTCGAAAGGAAATGTAACGTAGAATACGATAAAAATACTAAAAACTTGATTCATGGGTGGGGCAATTGTTAAAAATTGATTGAAAAATTTCAATTGTTTATAACAATTTGAATTTATTAATATTTTTTCTTTGAAGTTTTTTTTATTAAAACTCATTTTTTCACCTTTAAAATATAAAAATAAAAATAAAATCTCTAGCTCTAATAGAAACGGAGTTATGAATTTTTAAAAAATAGTCTTCAAGCCAAAAATCACCAAATTTTCAAAACCTTTCTATTTTCAAAAAAAAAAATTTTCTGGTATACGTATTTTTTTCATAAAGAACCCGTAAAAAAAGTTTTGGCTGAATCAAAAATGGGTCGGTCATCTTTCGTCCAAATCTGTTAGATTATAAATTCTGTACAAAATTTGAAACTTTAAACAAATCATTAGGCAATTTAAACTGTAAACCTTTACTATCTGTATCTAAATTAGGCTCTCAATGTGAAAATGAATTCCAACCGACTTCTAAGATTCTGATAAGTGAGTTAGGCTCAGAATCGATAATTTCACCACAAGAAGAATCGTTTTATGATTTCAAGGTTTCTTATTTTACAGTGAATGGACAACCAGTTCCTCTTATTATTGTCGTTCCTCATCTTCTAAAAAACACTAGAAATGCAATGCTTCGGTGCAATGTTGACTTTGATGCAAATAAAATATCTAAATTCGAATACATTGTACAAGTACTTAATTTGGATCAAAAAAAGACAATTAAAACGCTTAAAAATTTAGAAGCATCATCATCAATTAGGATTATCGGTCCTTGGCAATTGACCATAAAATGTAAAGTCAGACAGTAATTGAAGTCTCGTGGCACTGACTATTGCCCGAAGCCTCACGAGGCAACACGCCTTTACGTGTTATCAATTTCTCTTAAATTAAAGTTCCGTGTCTGCTTAATAATTTCCAAATTAACACGTATTTTCTTATAAATGTAAGTAACTACTCCAGTCGGAGAATTTGTGCCTTAATTAATATCACTCACTGGATTCGAACTATTGGTCTGTTAAGCGTGTTGGAGCGCTGGAACACAAAATTTAAAAAAAAAAAAACACGAAAAATGGTGAAATCTATGGAATCACTCAAATTTCCCATCTCACTTCGATAAGTAGATGGCAAAATTGCAAAGATACACTGTATGATGGGTCCTTTCATCGAGTTGGGTTTCTTGATGGAAGGAGAGGTGTTTGGTGTCTCTTCTTGAGCAAAAAACGATAGTTTTGTTTAAAAAGGAGAGTTGAGATATGAGAAAAAAGAAGGATGCAGAAAATATTTTAGAGAGAGTAGGCATTACTTACAGATGTCAAAATCCCTTTATGCACGTACAATAGGTAAATCACTGCACTGGCAGACACAAACACTTGGAATTTTTTTTTTCAGTAAATGAACTCCCAATTACGTACCAGAACTACATAAATAATTATTTAGACAAGATTCTTCGCATAGAAAGTACATCATAATAATGTCTCTTTTGGCGTTGACACTTATTTGAGAGCGGAAACGTCGAACGACGTGCACACCAAACATATTAGTAGCCAGACGCGGCACATACTTGTAGGTGGCTCACAAGTCGAGTTTGTGCATAGTGCATATATATGGGTGGTCCTTAATACGGATATTTTCTAATTTCTTTGCTCCCAGGGGCTCAAATGCTTCGAAATAGATAAAAAAAATTCTTTGAAAGTTTGAGCTCTTAATATTAACTTTAAGATAGTCCGCACTGCAACCTAAGTTTCTTATAGAAATAACATGGGAAAAATTCCATTTGTTTCTTAGAATTTTATAACTCAGCGACAAATGAATCAAAAACAATAATTCGCTTCATATTTTATTTGTTTTGGACTATGTTTTACCACCGTTTACCACTCTATATAGTCTGTATCACAGTTTCAAAGTCGTACACTGAAATTAACGTTGCTTGGACAAATCGTGCTTTGGAGTAATCGTGTTTGGGTGAAATCACACCCTACCTAGTGGGACATCGTCGTTAAGGACGATGGAATCTGAAAGTAAAGATTGTCAACAAACTATCAAAAACTGTCAAAATCTGTGGAAAGACACAAATCTATCAGGTGGATTTGAAATTTTCGAGCCAAAGGCTAAAGAGGGAAAATTTAGAGGTTTTGGATATAAAAAAATAGAGAGAAGAAATGAATAAGGGGCGCTTGATGATCAGTTTTTCGAAAACTCACTTTTATAGTCCCAAAATAGCGTGTAATTATTTTCTGTCAGAAACGACGGACATCTTGACTTCCATGATGGAAGAAACTAAATATTTATTCCTTCTAGAGATATTCTGCGATTGACTGTAATCTGGCGCGCGATTCAAAATCGAATTAAATTGACCAATGGGAGAATTTTTCTAGCAGGAAGCCAACATGTGCTGCGTGCGCAGAGTGCCCCGTTTGAGAGCACTGTCGCAGCTGTCAATATTTAGTTTCTTCCATCATGGAAGTTAAAATATCCGCCGTTTCTGACAAGAAATAATTAAACGCTATTTTGGGACTATAAAAGTGAGTTTTCGAACAACTGATCATCAAGCGCCTCTTATTCATTTCTTCTCTCTATTTTTTTATATCAAAAACCTCTAAATTTTCCCTTTTTTGCTTTTCGCTCGAACATTTCAAGTCCACATCATAGATTTGTTTCTTTCCACAGATTTTGACAGTTTTTGACAATTCGTTGACAGTTTTTACTTTCAGATTTCATCGCCCTTAAGAGTTATTCGAGCTCAAAGTTTAATTATTATGCAATTATTAATATTATCAAGTATAATTATTAAGTAAATACGTATTTCGTAAAATATATCAAATTTGCAATATGGAAAATATGAAAATGGATTAAGGCTTATTATCCAAATGGTATCATATTTCACCTGTGCTTTCATTTTTTTACCTTGAATATCAGAAAAATATTTGTTTTATTAATTGAAACCAGCTGTGAAGTTGTATCAACTTTTGTGCTCATTCAATGAGCACTTTGCTTCTTGTAAGCAAATATGATTTGCTTCCTCATAGAGGAAGCATTAAGCTTCGATATTACTTGTTTCCATGTATATTTCTAGTTATATTTGAAAAATTCATTTTTAAAAAATTAATCAAGCATTACTTTTTTATTTTTTAATGAAATACATTAATCATATAGGTCAATCGATTCATCTCGACATAAAGAATCTTCATTTTCTTTACAACAGCTTTAAATTTTAATTATTTCAGAAATTATAGTCGAAAAATTACCGAGGGGTTGACAACTCGGCCAAACGGGTGTACACCTACTTCTGACTTCAAGATATTTCAGGATATTTCAATGACTTCAGAAGATTTCAAGAAAATTCAAATGAATTCACGTGATTTCTAATGAATTTAACGTGACTTCAAGTGAATTCACATGACTACAAGTGATTTCAGAAAAAATTCACCATCAATTTGATGGAGAATTAAAGAAAATTCAAGTGACTTCAGAAGATTTCACTGACTTCAGGAGATTTCAAGAAAATTCAAGTGAATTCACGTGACTTCAAATATTTCAGGAGATTTCAGATATTTCAGGAGAATTCAGAAGATTTCAGTGCAAGTATACACCTGATTTCACGAGTTGTCAACCCCTCGGTATTTACTTAATAATTATACTTGATAATATTAATAATTATATAATAATTAAAGTCTGAGCTGGAATAACTCTTGTAACGATAGGTTACACACGTATGCGTACCGCACGTACACTCTTCATTAGACTCTCGTTACATAACAATCGTCCCCATTCTACCCCCACTCTACGCCTACCGGTCAGCCATTGCAGGCAGATTCCTATAAGTCTACCGGCAGAAGACCAATTCTTCAGTCTAGCTGGGGGCGACTCGCCGAATAGATCGGAGAGCTCTAGCCTGGTGAAAACTCAAATGTTCTTTTTCTACCAACAGGAGCAACTGTGTTAGGCAACGTAAGGCGAAATCGCAAGTCAAAGGCACACCTATCCTTGTCGATTTCCGTACTCTTTTGTATGGAGAATTGCCAACGCAAAGGCGCACCTGTCGTTGTTAATTATCATGTTAGAGAAATGTCATGCTGTAGGAGCTGCTATGATTGAAATTTCTTAAACGTAACTTCTTCTCTATCCGTTCACCGTTTCTCCGCTCTTTCCCTCTCTCTCGTTCGAAAGGTGTACGATTTCTATAGTCAATAGGATCGCCTAAGGCTGTAGAAATCCAGGCTAAAATATTAATAATAGGGGCATTTATTATTAATATTTTTCACCCGAGAATATTTCTCTTTCACGTATCTTTCATATCCTTTACCTGTAAATCCTGTCTAATAAATTACAAAGCGATGGAAATTAATTTACACTCAACAGGCGCATCTGTGAGTGACAAATTAAACCGACGGATAATATTTAGTAGGAGCACCTACAAATATTATCGATAAAAACGCATTAGAGATTTATACAACCGAACCTTACTCTATTTTTCCTATCAGTCCTCCCTTCTCTCCGTCCCGTCAAAACCACTGAAGTAAGAGAACTGAGACGTTAATATTGTATTCCGCAAAATTGCCTGTATGTCTAATTCGTTCACGAATCTGTCAATTTGTACTTTGTCTGACAAATCCGTAATATCTATGATTACAGGACGAATAGTCACTTCATCCGTCTTCATTCAGACAAACTCATTCAATTTCAGACACATCCATTCAACTTCACACAGGCAAAGAAAAATCAACCACACATAGATTCTTATTCACACTTTCTTTTGTTATTTTATTAAATTCACACCATTAGATTTGTAAATTATAGGGAATAAATATTATTGTTATAATTTCCAGTAAAACAAAGTTTTTCGATTTTCATTAATTATCTTTAAAACCTGACCCTGGCTCAACTGAAGCATTCGAAAAGATAATTATAAATTATAAGATCTTTCAGGGAAAATCAGAACGTTACACTCTTAAGCCAATAGATTTAGCGAAAAATCATAAGAGACCTTTTTTGTAGAACGTCAAATTACCAATAAAAATGAAGCGAATTATTGCTTTTGATTCATTTGTCGCTGAATTATAAAATTCTAAAAAACAAATGGAATTTTACCATGTTATTTCTATAAGAAACTTAGGTTGCAGTGCGGACTATCTTAAAGTTAATATTAAGAGCTCAAACTTTCAGAGAATTTTTTTTATCTATTTGGAAGCATTTGAGCCCCTGGGAGCAAAGAAATTCGAAAATATCCCTATATATACAATATATGTATATAGCTACTATTACAACTGTCGCCAGAACATACCTGTAGAGGCGCTGTAAGCTGCCCTATTTTAATGGCGCAAGTCCTAGTTTTTTGAAATTCATATCTTTAATAATCTGATTTTCTTTGAAACATTAGTGAAAATATAATTAGGACATAAAACATAGAGTTTATTTAACATACTGAAAATTGTTATATTGTATCAGTTTTTAAAATTTACATATTTAGAAACTGTGGTTTAGTACTTAAAAAATTCCCATTATTCTATAAAATTCAAATTAATAAATTATAAAAATATTATTTTTAGAATTAAATAAATTTGTCAATTCGTCTAATTGGTATTAATTTTTTCGGTAATTTTGGTTAGTTTCAGGATTCAAAAAAAGTAAAATTTTTAATTGGAGTACAATATGAGAACAAACTTTTGCTTTATATTATAAAAATAGTATACTTACATATTTTATACACTCATCTCCCGATCGAGGGCACCGCTCGGGGGCTAATTCCTATCCTACGCAGGCTACGCAGGACGGCGCTGACTTCAAGGTCACTTCGAGCACCGGCACTTCAGTGATGGCTGTCGAGGGACGCTCGGGGGCGGGCGGTTAGAATCAGCCAAGCGTGAAAAGTGCCCTCGATCGAAATGCCCTCGATCGGGAGATGAGTGTACAATATTTAGAAAAATAAATCAATCAAATGAAATCCGATTTTTGATAAAATAATTTTTTAACTCAACGAATTTTAATTTTCTGAATTAATTAAATTAGAAAATTTTTATAGCAAATTAATCTACATTTTTTCAATCGTTATTTTTTATAAGTCGCATTTAATTATTACCAAAGTTCTACCGCTTTCAGATATATATCTATAGTTTGGAGACTGTGCAGAGTCCGCGAGCGAGCCTTTTGAGTTTTCCATGGAACGCGGTTTCCATGGAAACAATGAAAAAATAGAGGGTAGCATCTCGATATGGGCTAAAATGCAAATTTCCCCACCTAAAATCGTCCCCACTTCTGACCTATGCCGCATCTAGATACTAATATCTTTGGTGCACTAAGGGGCCTCCATAAGGTCATGCTTTACGGCGACGTTATAATATTTTTTTTCGAAGTCACACACGGTCAAACCGTGTCAAACCGTCAAAACGCAAATGCACAACATAATATTTTTTTATTCGAGGTCGCGGAGCCCCTTGGATGTGGGGGCCTGGGGCTATAGCTCCAGCTAGCCCTCTCCCCTTTTAATCCGCTCTTGAGTACATTGGAGATTCCGCCGGTAAGTAATTGTGCTGCCATATCGACGTTTGCCGGGTATTTCAAATATCAATTAAAGGGGTTGTCTCATGTGATGGGTCAAAAAGACCGATTTTTTTGCATAAATCGCTTCGTAAACACATTTAGAATGTGTATGTGAAACGATTTTTGGCAATTCGGGTTCGTTAAGAAGTGGAAAAGATTTTTATTTTATTCATACCTAAACTTTTTTTTTTCATACCCAAACTTTTTTTTTGTACAAATCCCTTCCTAATCATATCTAGAATGTGTGTATGAAAAGATATTTGGAAATTCGGATTCGTTAAGAAGTGGAAAAGATCTTTAATTCATTCATACTCAAATTTCCAAACGCGTTTTTCGCAAAACGTCATTTTTCACAACGGTCAACACGATATCTCAAAAACTAATTGACCGATTGGATACAAATTTTTATGGTATACTCAGGACATCTATAGTTTTAGCGTGAACCAGAATCATTGTGATATCTGTATTTATTATTTTTTAAATTAAAAAATATCAAAGAAAAATATGATGAAAATCGTGTTTTTACATTTGACAGTTCACAAAAAAAAAAAGTATTCCAAATTTCGACTCAATTCTGGTTCCAGATATAACCAACTAAAACGGTCTGTCATTTTTTAATTTCAGTTCAATAGAACAGTTGGAATCGTGTTGACCATCCCCAACTTTTTTTTGATACGGATGTCAATCCAGATGTCTACAGTCGATAAAAGAAATTAACGGAAAAAAAATTTATAATGACTGTTCAATAGTTCGTAAATATATCCAAAAATGCCAGACAATTTAGCCTGTATTATTCGTCACAAACAATGAATAAAAAAGTGTAAGAAAAACGCTCGTCACATGAGACGACCCCCTTAAAAATTAATGTTAGAAATACAATTTAATTAATTTTTTTTTTCCAAAGAATGGAAAATAACATTAAGTTGATAATTCTTTAATTTTATTCTCCATTTCTTTGGACAATAAAATAAAGTAAATAGTATTTCTAACATTAATTTTTAATTCACATTTGAAATACCCGGCTAACATTGCATCTTTGCAATTTTGCCATCTAATTATTATCGAAGTGAGGTAGGAAATTTGATTCTAAATGTAAATTTTCTTTTTTCAAAATGCTCTAAAACCTTTAAAAATTATTCGACTTACCTGCCACGCAGTGTTCCCAATTCGTGCCCCTTACTCATCTGCGCATGCGTCGCACTCGGCCCTTGATTGGTTACAATTCGCGCGCATTTTAAAATGCTATAAATATTATTTTTATCGTCTATTATAAATAATGGCATCTAAATTTTTCATTTTATTATAATTCGTGAATTTCGATCTAATGAACATTTTTATAAGTTAAACTGCATTATTTATAATAAACAATAAAAAAACATTTTTTAGCATTTTAAATTGCGCGCGAATTGTAACGAGTCAAATGCCGAGTGCGACGCATGCGCAGTTGAGTAA